>JANHFL010006646.1:4601-18215 GCA_032468155.1 Oxyrhabdium leporinum | reverse complement strand
ATGTCTAGTTTGGTAACAGAATGTTCAGGATCCAAGCAGCAAACTCTGAGGACAAACTTCTGCCTAAATCTATAACCCGAGCTACGAATATTTTCTACAATAGATTGTAATAGCTTAAATTTAGCCTTGCACAGGCAATCAGTACATGAATATTTCAGCTAATGCTGACTTTTTAAATATGTTGCTTTATCTTTGTTATGCTAGTATTTTATCACATCTACTTAATTATACTTTGTATTTTTTTTCAAATTTTGTTTGTCATTGACCAAATAGCATTTCTTTCTGTGTTCCTTCTGAAATGTAGTTGCACCCTAAGATTGAATGTGTTTGATTTTGCAACCACATCACACTACTGGCTCCCAGTTAGCCACTTTGGGGAGAAAAGTAGAATAATAATTTGTATATGATACGTTCAAGTAAGGAGCTCCCACCTGGAAGGAAACACATTGGAAGATGTCCTTCCCAGCCACCATCTCCACTTCAGTCAGGTTTATGTTCTTGTCCTCAAATTCTATGGTGATGCTCAAAGTCACAGTCTCGTTCAAATGGATCATCTGGACACAAACATTCTCAGAGGTCTTTGTGTGGATCACAGAGGGCACCAGGATCAAGTATTGCCTGGAAAGCGGGAAAGTCAAATGGATTTATCAAGTGAGTGACATGCATGCCCTGTAACTGAGGCAGGTTTCACTACAGAATGTTACCACGCATGCATCTAAAATAATGTTCTTGATGGATTAATTATCAATTTTGTTGATAGGGGGAAGGAAGGAAGGAAAGGGAAGAAGGAAGGCTGGCTCTTAATGGCTACGGGCATTAACATTTCTTGTCTCCACCTGGGCAAATAGATTTGGTGGGCTGCTTTGTCCCAAACCAGCCAAACTTGTTTAAGTGAAGTGATAAGAGCAGAAGATATGAATATTTTGCCACTTGGTGCACAATGCCTGTGTCAGAATGACCTCTCTTAGATTTGAAAAGTTATTTCTGTTCTCTTATCTAAATGGAATAATGTTCTCTGTTTCTTGTCAAAGTAGGCACTCACCTTGCCTAGTTTGAAACAACTAGCCAGGACAATCTGTCTCCAGTTAAATGTCTAATGTCCTGATTGAAATACCATGGGAGGGTATGGGTTCTGCCATGAGAACATAGCATGAAGACTAAAGAAACTGGGCAGGAGAATTAAATATCATGAGATGATAGTCTGTGAAATCAACTTTTGGAAGTTTACTGTCCTGAAGCAGAAGCTGGAATCCCTGCTTAAACAGAAATTAACAGAATAACAGAGTTGGAAGGGACCTTGGAGGTCTTCTAGCCAAACCCCCTACACAAGCAGGAGACCCTATACCATTCTGGACAAATGGCTGTCAATCTCTTGCACTACTCAGGTGACCCTGAGAACACAGATAAACCACCAAGTGGCCTCCACGGCTCTCTAAAAAGAATGCAAATGACCAGCTGTCTGCAAGGAATATAAATCCTTCAATTCTCCACCATCCGATCAGAGTTGAAGAAGTTTCTTGGATGAGAAGTGAAACATCTTCAAAGAAAAACAAGAAAGCCCAGTTGCCTCTTGAAAAAGAATCTTTGGGATAACCATGATCTGGATAACTGAAAATCTCTACAGATAATTGGACTGGATCTTTGATTAAATTTTTGCCAGGAACTTGTAAATTGATTTTTGCAAGAAAACTGTATAACCATGCTGGTTTGTAAATTGGCAGTGCAAAAAAAATATTGGAATGGAAATCAATGGAGCCAAACTGCTTATTCCTCTAAGCTTGCCAGTTTCTATCAATCCAAGGAATTAATAGATAAAATATTCTGGGCACAAATTTATAGCTTAGCTTTAGCTTCTGGGAAATGAAAGCACTTCTGAAAGTATACGTTTTGCTAAGGAAAATCAGTTGATTAACTGAACTAGGCAAATGACTTCACAGGGTCCGAAATTCCATAACCAAGTATGCTGACCTAAATTGGCTGGTCAGCTGCTTAACATCTTTAACTAGGTCAGTGAGATCCTGTGATTATATTCACACAACCTGCTAAACATAGTTAGGTTTAATCTTGGTTAGGTGTCTTTGTGACTTAGCCTATTGTCAAACCCATCCTGGTTGATTGTTGATCCAACATATTGAGCAAATCCAGAAAACAGTAACCAGATAAAGGTTGTGAGAACCCAGCTATCTTGTTAATTCCTTCATGAACTCAATGATGAGTGTGCATGATGAGTGCGATGGGGAGGTATAACTGTCCACAGAATGAGACCTCATTTTATTACACTAATTGAGAGGAGGGAAATCTCAAGTTTGCGGGAACATCTACTGGATTACAGCTGTGTTTCTCAACCTGTGTGTAGAGTTTATGTGTGTGGACTTCAACTCCCAGAATTCCCCAGCCAACCATGGTAAGTTAGAGCAACACAACACTGAATTAGAGGGGGTTATTACAAAACTAAACCACCCCATCAAATTTGGTATGAGTGGCTCTATAAATAGTCCAAATAAATAAATAAGCATGCTGATGTAATGACACGTATGTTGCTGTTTTGCACATTGATATAATTTTATATGTTACATCAATCAATATAAATGATATCCATGTAAACCAGAAGAAGTAGATGTCTGTTGCATCAAGAAGAGGATAAAGTGAGATATTGCTCTATTAAATTCAGTCATCGCTTGTGGAATTAAAAAAAAAGGCCTGTTGATTTATCTGTCCCAAGATGAAGGTATAAAAGCCAGAATTGATTTTTATTTGAAAATAAAATGAATGCCAGAAATCACAGGCTGTATGATTAATAAATGAGAAAGACATGGAGCCTTTGCAATATTATGCTTCCACTCTTTGCTTCCAGAAGTTATTCAGAGCAAAGCAGAATAAGCATGAACAATAACATCTAAATGAATAATCGGAAAAAACACCAAGTTTATTGGATGCATGTAAGCAGAAAGGATAGATGCTAGGGAGGAAAAACATCTTTCATATAAATTATGATCCCCCACAATTCTATAGAAAACCTAATTTAAAGTCTCTGTATAATCCAGAAGCCAAACTCACTAGTCACATAGGTCCAGATGTTTTTCATGCAAAAAACACCTTGAAATCTTAAAAAAAAACCTACTACATTCTGCTTTCTGCTCTGGGCAAAAGGCCATCAAGCCTCTTTTGAATCATTAACTCTTTGTAAAATGTAACTAAACAGGATTTTGGACCTGCATTAAGATAACCAAGCTATGTTGTCACCTTAATTTGTTATTTTGGAACTTCCCAGGTTCTATGAACCCATCCTGCCCGATTAGCCATAGTTCGATAAATTTTGGAAACAGAGGAAAGTATTATTTCTGAGCCCTAATTAAATTATCTTTATGGAACTGTTTGTGTACTTGACTGGTTATGTCTCAAAAATAGGGACCAGCAAAATTTTCTAGAAATATGAGATAGTGATGTTTCATAATCTGCATTTTCTTCCTTACATTGGGCTCTGGAATAAATTCCTACCAGGTAAGGCAGCTGTGAAGCATTTGGGATTAAAATGTCCAAAAGGGCTTTGGAATGTGCTATCTGCAACAACAGAATCCAGCAAAAAGACACAGCCAGTTTAAAGAGATAAGACCTGAATTAATACTCAATCACTCCCAGCTTTTTGCCTTTGAATGTTGAGCATTGCATAGCCATAGCAAACCCATTAGGAATGTTTGTTTCCCCTAATGAAAAAACACTGGTTCCTCTAATTAGTTTTTGAGGACTTATAAAGACCAACTTAAATGTGTTTTGGGCAACTCATGAGAACTCTAACTTGCTATTCTCCAAAGCACCTGAGAGTAGAACGAGAAGCAATGGATGGAAACTAATCAAGGAGAGAAGCAACTTAGAACTAAGGAGAAATTTCCTGACAGAACAATTAATCAGTGGAATAACTTAACTTCAGAAGTTGTGAATTCTCCAACACTGGAAGTTTTTAAGAAGAGATTGGACAACCATTTGTCTGAAATGGTGTATAGGGTTTCCTGCCTGAGCAGGGGTTGAACTAGAAGACCTCCAAGATCCCTTCCAATTCTTCTATTCTATCCTAGCCTATCCTATTCTATTCTATTCTACTATATAGGAAAATATTCTTGTCATAGTTAGATTTTAGTCAGAAGAAAATATACCTTATGATTAGAAATCTGTTTTTCTAATCTTCAAAACAGCTGGAATGTGCTCCACTCTCATTGATTTTTGTACTTGAACTTCTAAACAGAATGTAGTGCCTTGCTTTCATATTAGCAAGCAGAACAATTTAATTAGAAATTAGTTGTTTATTTTTATGAAACATTGAAGAATATTTTAACTAAACTTGAGCATCAAAAAATTGTTTTTTTAAAAAATAATTGATTTTTATTCATCTTGTTTACTTCTATCTCCTATACCAAAATGCTTTTTGTTAAAGATGTCTGACAGTTGTGAGTAATTTTAACACGTTACCTGACATTGAATAAACAATCTAAGTCTGAGATTCAGAATTATATGGAACCTAATGCGATAGTGACGAAACATCGCCACCTCGTTAAAACATGTTGAAGAGAAGTAATCAGCAAGAGATTCTATTTAATAGATTGAGTAGCATTCTCAAGTACTATATTACTTGGGACTTAGTTATAACCATTGAATTTTTTAAAATTCCGAAATGAAGTAATAAATATTCAGTAGTGAACTCTATTAGATTTTTCTGGTTTCTGCCAGGTCTCTCAAGGCAAAAGCCCTAAAATTGTAGAAATTGTATCCTCAGGACACTTTTCTATGACCTGAAGCAACTGTTTAAATGTCATCACTTTGTTTTAAATATAGCAGTGGATAATAGTTAGACTGCTCAAGTTCCTGGATCTGAAAAGTTTAATGGAGAACTGAAGTGTACTTTTTATTTCTGATCAATGTCTTTTCTTGTAATTTCAGTGCTCATTGGGTGACAAGAAATGTACATTACTTTCTGCCAATATATTTTATTGCCTTTGTTACCTACTGAATAGAGTCTAGAATATTAGTTTAATGTTCAAAACAAATGCTTTACAGATGCATAAATAATATTTTTTAAAAAATAACCTTGACCAATTCCAATAACTTTTACAATGTCTAACTTTTTCTATCATTAATTTAGAATATTTCAGAGAATGGTATAAAAACAAACCTACATAATATACTAAATGAATAAATACTAGAATTATGTGAGCAAGAAATACAAACGGATTGTGATGCTTTTTAGAGACTTAAACATAAATAAGCTAGCCCCTTTTGTTTAAAGAAGGCAAATAGGCATTTCAAAATGCTGTTTTAAAAGGAAGACATCTATCCATTTTATTATTTATTATTTATTTATTAAATTTAAATTTTACATGACACTAACATTGTCAGATGTAAGAATAATATTGAGGTGGATAATGACACGGCACAGTTTATTCTGTGCCTTATTGGCAAAGTTTTAGCTGAAGGCCACTACTTGATCAGCAGTTAAATACCGTGACTTGTCCACCTTTGGTTGGTTACATCAATTTGAACACTTTTTGTAGGAGCAGACCGTAATGCCAGTGAAGCATATCTTCTTGTGTTTAAACTTCTGTACTGTACTCTTTCTTAGGGCTGCCACTTGTTGGCAGGTGATAGCTGCTTCAACAACACAATGCACCTCTTGCAGGCCCTGTATTGGGTGACAAAAGATTTCTGAATACAATTCCCAGGGTGATATTAACCAATAAAGTTCTGTGTAGGTTGTTCCTGAGTTATCTGTCAGATCTCCCCTTCAGCCATCTTGGGTGACTTCAGATTTTGTCCTCCCAAGAGAAGGAAGGGTGGGAAATCAAGGAAATGTCTTCTCAGTTTCAACTCCCACATTATGAAACGAATTGTTCTAAGAAACCAGGAGGGTACCAACTCACATCTGCATTGTGAAACAGCTTGTTTTCAAAGGGCAGAATGGTGGTAATTATTTTGCAGGCACAATCTGAATTTAGTGCTTTGGCTTTTACATTTTAAATAGTATGATCATTAGTTTTATTAGGATTGTAGAAAGCATTTGGATTTGGGGTTTCCATGCTATTTTAGCATTTGTGTATATGTGTTTGCATATACTATTTACAATACAGATCAAGAAATGTTTGTTAGATGAAAATTACAAGCATATTACCCATCTCATCCCTACCAAAATAAACAGTTGTAGAGTTATTTGAAAAGTGCTTCTACATCATCATGTAGATTCTGCCAGGTACAATTTGCAGCGCCCTAAAACAGATTTTGATTCTCCATTTCACCGATAGATATTTTTAATATGCTTAACATTATCTAATACTGATAACTCTGCCATTCTAAATATCACAGCAGGGACTGATTAGCTTTTTCAGATTGCTGTCTTTATTCACTGTTTGCAAAGCAGCTTAATCCAGTGCGGGTGATCAGGCGTCCCGCTGTGATTTGAGGTAGTTTCCATTCTTTCTTTGTGTTTACAGTAGCAGAAATTGTGGGTGGTGCCTCCTGTTTTTGAACCCTTAAAATATCAGTGAAAGCCTGAAAATAAAATATTTAAAATATGTTTTTGGATGGTTGATTTCTATCCAGTCAGTTTGCTTAATGCCATTCTCATAAAAATTAGATGCAGTGGTGCATCATCTTAGTTGTTAGAATGATACGTCAGCAAAAGCACATGTATGTCAGGATTATTGGTTCCAGTTATGGATATCTAGAAAAACTAGTGTTCCAATTAATAACTCTTTATACTCTCTGTACATTGTTACAGTTACTAAATACTTGATTTTATTTGCTAGCAGAAAGAGACAAATGGTTATTTCTCTACAAGGTCAGTTTTCAGAATAGTAGAGAAATTTTAGTTATTGCATTTCATTTTTTTTTAATCCAGTAAGATAAATTTTCATATTCAATCTATGGGATTCTTCTGAATTTGGGCTACCAGATTTAACTATAGTTAAGATTAAATGCCATGCTTTGAATTTTGTTGAGATTGAAAAACAGGCTAAAACTCTTATTAAAGCAATAAACAGTGAAATAGTAGCCAATAATGTCATTGGAAACGTATACACTTCTTTCAAAAATGTTCATTTATAAGAAGATATTATCACAACTCTTTCCATTCGTTAAACCATGGCTGACTTCTGTTTCCTTTCAGATGCTATTAGAAATTTCTGAATAAACATATTTCCAATAGAAACTATTCAAACACATTAACAAAGGTAACAAAGGGCACTTTGGCAAATTGTGTTGATGCCTTCCTATACTTTATACTTCCTATACTTTAATTGCCCATTTGATTTTCCAGTTTAAACCTGGAAGAGAATGCAGGTAAAAAGTATGCCACCTCTCTAGCACCATTCTCTTCAGTAGAAGTGAATGTTATTTGTGACAAGGCTATGGGGGGGGGTTGTTTGTTTTGGGGTGGAGGGTTTTTTTTGGGTTTTTTTTTTGAACACTCCTTGCAACTTTTACCACTCAAAAATAATTCCTTTTCTTTGTTTCATGAATTAGAAACAATGACGAAAAGCTGAAGTCTGCTTAGGCCAGGTGTTTTTTGTTGGCAGGCTGTTCTCTAATGACTCTGGCTCTCATACAGCAGCTGCCTGCTAGTCTCTTTTGTATGGGCTATTGTTGTAGCACACCCCTTATTATTACACATGCTGCCAGGGGCAGACCTAAGAATGACATCAGCTTACTTCTCTTAGAAATCTACAAACCTGACGTAGGGTGGAGAGTTTGCCGTGCATCTGCCTGGCCAACTAATTGTGAGCCTTTCCTGCACTGTGATTGGTGATCCTTCTGCTCAGTAATAGGTTAAGCAAAAACCTATTCCATCTGGCCAACCATTCATTGTTCTGTTTGCCTGCCTGGAAGTTTGAAGCTGAAGTTGTATTAAGGAGTACTTTTGGAACTGCTGCAAAAACGCTTGCGCTTGTTATATTTGTGGTGGCCAGAAGGTAAGCATTTGTCTTTAGGCAAGAGATGAAGCATGTGGTAATTTTCAGATTTAGCAATTTATTCTTTTGCAGCTTGAATTTAAGTGCAATATCAATGGAAAGAAACTTTGTAAAAACTATAGGTTCAAACAATAATTTTTTGAACAGTCTTATTTAAATCTTGTACATTTATGTAAGGAAATGTTATAGAAACGGATAATAGTGCAAATCTCACAACAACTGGTGTAATTTTGAATAGCATTTAGCAGCCTGAGATTAAGTAACTAACAAATTTAGGACATTTGTTTGGTAGAATTGAACAAGTGGCTGAAAAGCTGGGAAAGATGTCAGATCAGTGTTTAAGGGATGAATTAAGGTTAATATGATTTCCTAATCTGTTACAAAGGACACAGTCCAACTCCACTAAAGTCAAGGGATGTTTTGACATTAATGTCCTGAGAGTACTGAAGCTTATAGTTTGTGCTATGTTAATTCTGGGAATTTTGATTTGCTTTCTATAATTTGTGATCAAGTTTCAAGATGAGAGTAGAAATAAAAGGGATCAATTGGACAGAAAGGCACTGGATGGGTTAAAAAGAGGTTTGCATTTCTACCACATGCCCTATTGTGTGAACATATGCATAAGTCTATTGAAAGTTTTCAGAAGATGGGCAGGCCACCAGTTGCTGATCTCCCGCAGTTCCAGTAGACATCTGTTGCCCCAGAGCATTAACCAATCTGTTCAAGTGGACATCTTTCTTTTGTTAGTATGAAGACTGTTGTCTGCATCATTCTCTCAAATACATGAGTAATTAAATACTTAAAAGTGCTCTAGGAGATACATGTTACATACTGTATTCATTATTTTGATTTGTAACTTACAGTGTTTCAATATTTATATTACTTGTCTTATATTCTAGTTGTAATCTTATTGAAAATTCAGATCTCTTGGCCATGTAGCATCTCATTCAAGATATATTCATGACAGTATTGCTTTTGAAAACAGTTGCAAAATTTGGCTTACAATACAAATGCTGTAAAATGCTGACAATCATATTAGTAATTTTTTTCCTCGAGGCAGAAATTTTCATAGCTGATATGATCTGTGTGTTGGATAAAAATAATAAGCAGATCTCATGTAAATTCTTGTTTGGATTTCATCATACTTTAGTAAGACCCCCTTTCAATACATTATTTAAAAGTTTAAGCATGATTTTCCATTGCAAAATATGAGTAGCTGTTTCCACTGCATTTATTTGTTACTTAAAGAAAATTGATGTGCCTCTAGTTTATTTGTACCATACAGCGCAGCAGATGTTATCTCCAATGTCTTCTACATTTAACTGCAACTCTAAATACTTTGTAAGAACCAATAAGCACAATTATTAAAGTGCTAAGGAAGAATCACGAAAACTCAAGTTCAAGTGCATTCCGACTATGGAAGTTCACTGGGTGACTTTGGGACAGTCAATCTTTTTCAACCCTATCTATACCATAATAGGATTGTTTCCGGGTGGGTGAGTAGTGTTGAAATCCTGGTCTGGTGGTATATAACTTTAATCAGAAATGAAGTTATTGTTGCCACTTTCCATAAGCAATAAAATCTATAGATTTTAAATATGGGAGCGTTTCTGGGATGTTATAGAAGATTCTAAGAAAAACTGTCTTAAGGATGCAGTCTTCTGTGCGTTTACTCTTTAGTAAATCTCACTGAATCGATGGAACTTTTTTCAACTATATAGAGTTTGTAGTTTTAACTTAAAAAAATAATGACATTAGTCATTTTATGCTTTTCCTCATTTTTTATTTTTAGCTAATGTTAATAAATTGTCAGTATCTATTGTAGTGGATTTCCATATAATGCTTGTGATTAGAATGTAAGCATTTTTGCAAGAACGTTCTCTTGGCAGATATCATCCACTGTGGCTTAGTTTATATTCAGTGTGCACGTGTAACACTGGAATTTCTTCTCGTGATATTTTGTTAGAAGTGGCCAATTTTGTAAATTTGATTTACTTATAGTTTTCACATATTATATATATGTATTCTTTAGCTGAAATAATTTCTAAAGCTTCCTTTTTGAAATTTCAGCTCTAAATTAGGCAAGAAATTGCATTCTGATTACGCCTATGTTGTATGACAGTGTGTAAATGGAGCCCAGTCTTACCAAAATCCAATTGAAATTGATGCTTGTTGCTTCAAGAAAATAAATATTTCAGTCCAAGGCAGTACTGGCATGATGCATGCACTTGGAGAGTGGTCCATTACCTCAATGTATTAACTATTAACTACTGCAATACAGGAACCAATTTGAACTTTTTAGTTCAGTTTAAAAGTGTTGCCTGTTAAACAATTCCCTTCAATCAGAGCAGCTTGCAGGGTTTATGGAACAATGATGTCGGAGCTTCCAGATTCATTTGGCAGCTGCATTGTTCTCCAAGGGTATACCAGACGCACTTAAGTCCCCTTCTTTTTTTATAGGCTTTGTTCATACCAAATTATTCCTGCACTCTGCTAGCATTCATGATAGCTTGTTAAAGGAATGCATCCTAGCAACAGAAAGCTAGTTGCTAAGCAACATAGTTTTCCATCTCTCTTTTTCTAAGGTACATTTTGGTTGTAGTTTATGAAGGCCGCCAAAGTGTTGGTTTAAACTGTATTCTTTTATACTGTTGTAATTTATCAGCGGCAATGGACTTCAGTGAATTGCAGCAGTTAGAAAATCATCATGTTGTTTAGTTTTACTTTCTGAATTAACCATGTATTTGGCCTGTATCATTGTTTGAATGAACCAAAAGGTTATGTTAATAAACTTAAGCCTTTTTCTGTCTTCATTGTCAACACTGATATTATTGTAGTCCAGCAGCCTTGAAATAAAATGGAGTAGTTAAAGAAAACAAGCAGACTTTCTGTAAAGGGACTGAAATGAGCTATGCAATCCAGTTAAGTTTTGTAGTAATATACATCGGAAAATCTAATTACAAATATTAGAAACTAATTTTTAACAGCTGGGCAAAGAAAAGGAAAAAATATTGGAGAAAAATAGATCAGTGAGAATAAATTATTTGACTTTTGATCATCTTTACTGATAATTACACAATTTCCCTACAAGATGAACAATTCAGACAGTTTAAATTTCTAACACTACACATTAAAGATACCAATATTTCCAGACTAAACAGTTCAAGCTGCAAAATTAAAACTTTTGCTGTTACTCTGGAGCTTCAGGAAAACCATGTCTGTAAAGGTGTGATATTACAAATAATCTAGGACTAATTTTTAATTTTTTTTGAGAGAGGGGACAAAAATCATTTCTTTTGTCCTTTGGCCCCAATCCACAGATTTAGACTTCTGAGAATATTCTATGCCAAACAGATGGCTGTTGTCATTAGATGTGATAATGTTGGACACCTGTTGAGGGGAAAAGGAGTGCCTGAAATGGGTCTTTCTATTTTCACTCCCAATCCAGTAATCTGTATTGTTTTCAGTTCCCTCCATCCTTTTACACTAGATATAACCATTTTCCCTACACACAATATTGTTTCATGTATATGGAAGCTAATTTAGAAAAACCGTGTTGGAAGGGCTTCCTTTGTGCTTGTTGCTACTTATAGATTAGAGGAAATGTTTCTATTTTTTTTTCTTTCTGCTTTTGTAGATATTCAGTCTCATAAACTGCTTTGTACTTTGAATGCATATTCATTTCAGAAGCTTCTCAAAGTCATATTTGCATGCAAGGCATGTCAGGCATTTCATAATGAGATGATCAAAAGAAAATTTGGATCCAATATTAAAAAAAATAAAATAAATGAAAACTGCAAAGTACATTTTAAAAATTAGTCTTAACTTTATTCTTTCTTTTTTAGGACTACTGGATACTTTGTACACAGAAAAACCAACAAAGTGGAGTCAACCACATGCAGCAGCAGCTTCATGGGCTTGAAGGATCGTTTGAAGCATGACCTTGGGCACCTCTATGGGGATACATCAGAGACTCAAATAAGTGCAATAGCACCTTGGTCAATGATAGAAAAACCAACCATGGATAAAATTAATTCTAGAAAGGAGGATCCTAAGAAAGAACTGTCTGAAGAAACGGGAACTTTCAGTCATGATTCTGAGAAAAATACAAATTCTGATAATGAATTGGGAAAAGCAACTAAAATTAGAACAGAACCATTCTCCTTATCTAAGGATCACGGGCTGACGTATCCATCTTTAGAACCACATATACTAAAGCGCAATGAAATTTTACAAGACATTAAGTTAGAGGAAGTTCAGATAGGAACTAAAGAAATTAAAAAGCCTCCTGATATGGTGAAAGAATATCAAACCAAACTTGACTTTGCACTTAAGTTAGGTTACTCAGAAGAGCAAGTTCAACTTGTGCTGAATAAACTTGGTACTGATGCTTTAATCAATGATATATTGGGGGAACTGGTCAAACTTGGAAATAAAACTGAGGCAGATCAGAGTGTAAACTCTATTAACCCTAGTGTAATGCGAGAAGCATCTTCTGTTGACTCTCAAAGATCTGACTCTCCCCTTCAGGAAGATGTGCTTGTGGATGGTGACAACCTGAGGCCAATAGTTATTGATGGCAGCAACGTGGCAATGAGGTATGTTGCGGTACAGCATTGTTTTTATATATTGTTTTTTATGCACACAATTGTGTTTATGACCCACTGAAACAGGTTTCTACCATTGAATGGAGTAAGCCAATATTTACTTGGATAAAAGGTATTACAGTTTGAAGACTTCTTTTGAGAATTCAGCATTCCAAGAGCAGTACTATAGAAATGTGAATTCTTCAGCAGCATAACACTCTGATACAGAGTGTTAAGGATGCACAAATATCCACAGGCAGCACGCATTAGACAGGTATTTCTCGTGGGAGAAAAGGAGAGGATATGCAGCATCTTTAATCCATCAACCACAAATGCTTCCAAAGTTGCAGTTTGTTTTTTTCACATACACTGTATTTTAATGTGCTGTTGGAAACTAGATATTCTATACTAAACATTCTGGCTGCTTTATTTTACTGATATAGGGAAGTACAAACTAATTTATATATTAGGGAAAATGATTGCTTACAGAAAATACAGATATTTCATAGCATTGTCACTTTAACCTATAGTCCATTGGTCCATTTCAGACATTATGCAAAATCTAAATTATTATTTAAAACAAACCCTTTTTGAGTTTTTAAAAGACCCACTTTTTTCATATAAAAGGGCGTCAAACAGCCCAGTCTTCCTTCCTCCTCCTATTTTCCCTACAGCACCATCCCTGTAAAGTGAGTTGGGTTGAAAGAATATGACTGCTCAAAGTTAACCCAGCTGTTTTTTCATGCCTAAATTGGGACTAGAACTCACAGTCTACTGATTTCTTAAAACCATAATTCTTTGTTTATATGCACTTCTAGTTTTGATGGGGCAGCTAATCCCAGACAAAGGGCAGACTTTATCTCAGTGTGTCAATATGGGATTCTTCCAAACAATAGTTAGAAATTACAGTCAGAAGATCCACATCAAAATACCGCCTTTGCATCTTTGGCTTTTGAATTAGTCTATAATATATATTCTACTGATATAATATATATTCTACTGTGCGGTCACACAGGGAGGGCCTGCTGGGGGTACCATCGGCGGCGAAATGCCGACTGGTGACCCCCAGAAGTAGA
>JANHFL010006645.1:36374-57579 GCA_032468155.1 Oxyrhabdium leporinum | reverse complement strand
CGAGGCAGCAATATGCGAAGCTCTTGCTGCGCCGATTGCCACTAGGTAGGACTTAATAAAGCTCCTTACCTGTGTTCGGTCAGACTCGGACCGACTCTTCTTCCAGGTTCCCTCTAGACGTCTTTTTTGGCGTTTCATCTCCCGCAGCTCCTCTGTGAACCATGGAGCTGATCGGGATCCCCGCCAAATCAGAGGTCGCAATGGCACAACTCGATCCAGGGCCGCGGTAGCCTCCCTATTCCAGGCCTCCACTAGCTCACTGGCCGAGCTGTGTGTTGGGGACTCAGATGGCCCAAGCTCCTCCTGGAATCTTTCTGCTGCAAACCCTACATGGCATCAGGAAGGGAACCCAGCCAGTAAATGCTCAGCTCCATCCAGTTGCCCTGATTATATTCCAAAATAAAGGATTACATGGTTGTAAAAAAGAGAGATTTTTTTATTTGGAGTCTTGTAAATCTGGATTTTTCTTTGAGGCAGGCCATATTCCATCACAAACTCGTAAAACTTTGCTGGCAACTCTAAATGAATGGCACAGACAACTACCCCGAGAAAAATAAGTTCTAACTTCAGGGAAGGATGTAGAAGAATCTTGCTATGGACTCTGCCTGGAAAGGATATAAGTCTTTCACTATATAAGATATAAGTCTTTCACTTCAGTATATCCACAGAAGTATAAATGTTGCAGGAATAACATCTTCCTTTTTGTTCTTCTATAGATAAAAAAACACTCACCTTTGAAAATATCTATGAGAAGGCTAAGTCCTTTGCTTGTTATTTTCACAGCAAAAGTACTCCATATTGCACTTGCATTATTATTTTTCCAAATGATGCTTCTCATTTCTGCATTTCTTGGACTGACCATGTAACCACATAACAGTAGATAATCAAGTAGTGATTATAGAAAGGGCTGCAAAGAAAAATAAGACTCTGATGGGGGTCATGCGTTGTTATAAGCACATGCCCTTTTTTTGTTCCCAAGAAAATGAAAAAGTAGAAAAAAATGATATCTGGCAAACTTTAAAAACCATTGTATTTATAGGCCATTGTTAGATCAACTGGAAGGAAAAGAAAAGGAAACTGCTGTCCAACAGAGAACATGCAGCCCAGATAAAATGGTCATACGGGGTTGAGATAACAAAACTAGATATTGCTAGATTGCAATGAAATACAGTACAGTACAGTACTGCTTGAAAGGTCTTAACATGATTTAGGGTAGAAAACAATCCTTCTAAAGTAGAAAAAAATAAGTGGTAGGTACTTTACTATGGGATGAGATTGGGGGAATGCAGTGTCAGGCATTCCTTCCTGAGAAATAGTGGTGGCCTTTAATTGCAATAGCATTTGAAGAAAGTGCTGAATTAGCCTTGGTGAGATTAAGGTACAGTATTGAGCCACCTGTATCTGAGCTTGAAAATTAGGTTAGGTGAAGTCTACTTAGATAGGATGCAACCAGGAAATTCTAAGGGTTTAAGGTAAATTGAAAAGTTGAAAAAATCTTCCAGAAGACATTGGCAGAGCCCTTTCATACTGCTACCAAGAAATTGCTATGGATGTGGACATATGGCCCCCAGGAACTGAAAGCAATTTTACTCTTTTTCCCAAAACTAGTTCTGCAAATTGCAACAAAAATGTGCAACACACTCGTGGCCCTGAGTTTCCCTACTTGCTGTGTGTTTCTTTAGAAAACTAAAGAAAACTAAAGGAAGTTTTGTAAATCAAGCAATGGAATTCATAAGTATTAAATTGTGAGTTAAACTGTTTACACAAAGTTTGGGAAGTTTGGGGTTTTGTCTTTAAAAATGTCTCAACTGATTTAAAGTAATTTACAAGAATTTATATAAAATTACATACTAGAAGACTGAATTAGACTTAGACTTAGCTTAGAATAAATTTATAACTTTGAACATACAATAATCGGCGCACGTTAAAATGAAATTTCATTGCATACAGATCTCAGAGGGTCTCTCCCTCCAATATACACTACATAAACATAAATAAATACAAAATTATGCATATACCCACATATATTATATGACACGGAGAAACAACAGTCTTTGTGCTGAATTGCTGAATATATAGAAAACGTTATTATTTAGCATTATATTTAGCATTATATAATGACAGTATATAATGTTTCAGTGGAAAACTCCAGGAAATATCTGCAATATAAATTAGAAGTTAAAAAGTTACATTTATTAGATGGACGGCTACCAAACTTAGATGAATAAGCTTAACAAAGATCTGTGTTGCTGATAAAACTCAGCAATCCAACTGAGATAATCCAGCATTGTTTATAAAAGACAACGGGAAGGAAAAGAAATCTGAAGTTCCATCTTCTAATTCATCAAGGTTCATCTTAACTTTCATGTCCTTTTGTCATCTGGCCAGCATCAGAAAGCTTTTTGACATGTATCATTCTGAGTGATTGAGTGAATATGAAATGATTATGATGCTTATTCTTAAATGAAGATTTAAAACTCTAAAATAAAGACTTTAAAAAGACTTTAAAGTCTCCAGTCTTTTTGTAACAGCAGTGGAAAATCATTTTGGCATTTTATCAAGAACTCCACAGGGATGTGTCCATGAAGACACCAGTAGTCAAATTCAACTTGAAGGACACTTTATTTTTAACCCAGTTGAATTCTCATTAAATTCTACGGATGGCTGAAAAATGCAGCCTTGAAGCATGTTATGGAAATATAATATTTTCTTAACTATCTTCATTTAATTTCAGTGTGTGGAACAAACTTATTTCACCTTTGGAAACATGTTTTAATCATTGTTGTTGTTGTTTTTAGATATTTATGAAACACTGTTCTCTGGTTTCTTTAAAAAAAATCAGGTGTTTATAAAATAATAACAATAAACAACAAAAATGTAATGAAAAACTAATATATTATTTAAATTTATCATTCACAATCCCAAGCCTCTTCTACTTCTTTGTAAGCTGTATATATTCTTTTATTTCTGCATGTATTTCTGGTGACCAATTTATGGATCCATAAGATCCATATTTAATACTTCTTTAAAGAGTGAATTTCATCTATCCTTGGCAGGCAAAGTCTACTTTTAACTTAGTTCCCAAAGATAGATTATAACTTGATCCAACATATTTTATTTTTTCTTTAACAAATGCCAAATTTAAGTACATTTAATATTCAGACATTATACATATCCTAAATAATACTTTTTATTTTCTTAATATATTTATTAAACTTATATATAGAAAAACAACCAACATTTTTTTTCAGAGAAGATGTGTAATTTCCTTCTTTGTCTCTGTATGCTTCTTTAATTAAACATCAGATATGAAGCAGCTTTACTGTCTTTTTTAAAAAAAAAATCTTTGAGACTTTATTTGAAGTAGTTACGCATCATGCCTTTTAGCTGTAGCTGGTGACACTGTTGACATAACAGCTCACTTTGTAACCAGTTAGTCCAATACACTGACAAATTAAAGACCCAGGGCTGATGAAGGAAGTGAAATGTTTTTTGGAAAGTCATATCTTTACGTATTCTGCTAAACCACAATGCAGATTATTTGCTTTGTGTGTTCTGTGAATATAGCCATTCTGGTTTCCAAGCTGTAGAAAAAAAATTGTTGGCTGTTGCAAAGGAAACCTGGCTTATAATTAAATATACTCTGGATATTTCAGATAAATACAATATCAAAAAACTAATGATAAATATCAAAGAATGTTTAGAGAAGTTTCAAGAAATATTCATTTTAGTATGTTCTGAGATTATTATTCAGAACGGTAGTTTTTCAGCAATACATAACAGCAAATAAAGACTTTAGTCTTTGCTAAATCAGCACAATTTCTGGTTTACTGTCTTCTTTCCCAGAAACTAAAATCAATAAAATTCATCACAACAGTAAGAAAGCACATTTCAAGTAGTTGCTATCATACTCTTGTACAGAACTTCCAAATTACACTGTAATATAGCTCAGTGATTGCTAAATAATAAAAAAGGAATATTTAACCTTTGTACACAGGTAGAAGGTCAGAATCATTATACTATTCAAAATCTAACAAAAGATTAATTATGGTAGCTATTTTAATTTATTGTACAGTACATGAGGCAAATATTATCAAGTTAATGTTCTCTGTAGTTTGCACAGAATAAACATTGTAGAAGTCCTCCCATATATAAGGTTTTAGTTAAAGTTTCTATATTTTTTTTCTACAAATAATAGGTCAAATTTCTAAATAGTAATTAAATTACATTCATTTTAATTAGCAATTTGGTCAACAGAAATTAAAATTTAGAAAGTAAGATTTCCGAGTTATGCACATTCCTTTTAGGAATGTTGATATTTTATTCATTATACCTTACAAATGATATTTATTGGAAATAATCTTCAAATGTAACTATCACAGTGGTTACCAATACAAATAGCTTTTAGATCTTCTAGAATTTACTGAGAACAGAAATGCCCTAACATCTATATAAAAAAGACCCGCTGTCACTAAAATGCAAGTTTAATTTCTTTTGTTTTTTCTTTGTGTTGAAATGCATTTTCACTAGAGACTAGGACAATTTTATTCACTGATTTTTTTTCTTCTTATGAAGACAATGACATTTAGTCTTCTTGCTTTGAATATATGTCTGGGCCACTTATAATACATGCTGCAATAATTATATCAACATCCAGAAGAAATGAAAAAAGAAATTTAGAACAGCGCCAAGATGATTTTTCCTGAATGTTTAGCTAGCAAATACTGGCAGAACTGAATCTGAGACAAACTTCACCTTCAACAAGTCATGTCACAATTATAACACTTCATTCATATGGAAATTACCATGTTCCCACATGGTAATATCCCATATACCTCACATTGTAATATCTACCTTAAATCTAAAGTGGATATTATGTCCCAGTATCCCCATGAATTCTTCTGCAGCTTAGATTGTAACTAAAACAATAAAATAATGTTTCTTACAACTTATAGCTAACTTATAGGATAGATATTGTCTGTGTACCAAGTGAATAACAAAATTATTTCCAGATGTGCACCTGAAATATTTTTTCCAGTTTTTATTACCAAGACAACCACATAACTTTAATGCCTTTATTTGCAAGATTTCTTTTGTTCCTGATAAAAGGCAGGCTATAAATCTAAACAATAGTAAAAACAAAACAAAAAAACCCAACCTTAACACCCCACTTCATATTGTTATCATATTGTAAACTTTGCTTACTCAGATTTGTCACTGAAAGGACAGCCCTAAAAGATCTACATTACCCTTGGTTCATCAGGGAACCAGGACTGTTCAGGTACTCCTTGTTCATTACAATGAATACTTGAATATATCAATGACCTCCCCATTCCCACTGAAGTCCACATGCCTTCAAACCTAGTTATCTGTAAGAAAGCTTTGGAGATTTGACTTTTATAACAATCTTGAGGCGGAGATATTTGAAACATTCTCTTGACGATATTTTTGGCTGATTTGAATTTTGTGTTTGTATAATTTCTCTTTCTCTGCAATTATCGAGAACTTGTTTTTCTCTCATGTAAGCTGTTAATATTTATATTGTGTAGTTATTTTTTGAGTTTTAATTTGTATCTATTATTCAGTTCTATGCTGCCTAGAGATATTATGATGATTGAAGTAGTCTATAAGTTGATTAAATAAAATACAATAGAGAAAATAAGGAAATCATCAGCATAATCTAATCAGCTTAGTAATGAGCATCTAGAGCTTTTGATGCCTAGGGTTGAGAACTCATTTTTGTGTATGTTTGGTTCATAAATCCCACTAGAAGCTATGATTTACCCTCCCAGGGACAATTCATTCATGCATGCATGATTCAACCAGCAGTAAATGCCTCTTTGTTATGAATATCTTTGTTCACCATAGTGGCAAAATGCTAGCAAAGGATGCATATATATTGAAACTTACTTTTCCAAGATTGCCCAGTAAGCATAAGACTTATAATAAAAAAGAAACAGTAAAATAAGAGAATGAAAGTACTCTTATAATCAGATTTAAGAGCAACTTGGCTATCTACTTTATACTTATTGAATTTTCATTAGCTGGAAAATGAAAAGAAAAGTGAAGACATATTTGAAATGGTTCATAAATGTTGAAAATTAGATAGTAAATTTCTCTTGTTGAATAGGATTTTATTTCCTAGAAATATCAGTTTCCTCAAAGATTCTCAAATACCCCCATTTTTTATTGATTCCAATTCTTTTTACTTTTAAATTTTGTATTGAACCTCCAGTTTCTTGGCACTTTGAGTTGGATTTTCTTAGGGCAGTCTTTCAACTTTGGGTTAATATGATTGACAGAGCAAGTGTTGCAACTCTTTGACACCTGGCACATAAGATAAAGCAGAATTTCTAAAAGTCTATGTCTTATCTTAGCTCTAAATCAATCTCTTGTTATATCCTTGTCTCCAGTACTTCTTCCTTCCAGAGATCAGCATTTCAACATGCTTGGATTGGAGGCAATGTAGAAAGTAAGAAAATATAAGCAGAATAACAGAGTTGGAAAAGACTCTGGAGATCTTCTAAACCAACCCCCTGCTTGATGAACTGTCTCATCCTGCTAGAACAGGTCCACCCAACCTGTGCTGGCAGAGAAGGCCTACTGCAGATCCCATTGGTCAAAGAACTCTGGCTGATGGGATCCAGAAGAGCCTTGTCTGCCATAATGCTTGCCCTTCAGAATATCCTACCCCTAGGGGAGAGGTCTTCCCCCATCTTCCTATCCTTCTGTAAGGGCCTAATGACCTGGGTCTGCAAGTTGGCCTGGGGTAATAATTCATTGAAAATGGCCACTAGATTGAAAGCAAACCCCAACTCCCCACTTGGACTTCTTGCTTCCCTCTGCCCATTTTTAATCTCATATTATTATACCTTCATTGTTTATCCATTGATTATTATTTCCTTACTTTGACACTGTGACATTTAAACTTCTTTTCTTTTCTCCATTTTTTACTGCTGTAAGTCACCCAGAGTAGCCTCTCCATGAGATGGACAGCAAATAAAGTTAATAAACAAACAAATAAGATTTAAAAGCCCGATTTTCAACATCTTGAGTAAAATGGGTGGTCTAGAAAGGTAAAATAGAAATAAATAAAATAAAATATCTTTTTCACTGAACTCATTTATTTACAAATTGAAAAAAATCCCTTCTTTACCATTAATATATGGGTCTAAAATCATTTGCTTTTCTACCTCCTTTTCTTTATTTTCCTGTTTTTTCTCTTTTCTTTTGGTAGCAGAGAAAAGACCAAATGATTAATTTCCATGAAGAGTTTGGAAATTGAATGTAGTTTACAAATACAATCAAATTTTATTATGAAACATGAATATGCAAATGTCTTCTGAATTATAGAGAGTATTCACTTTGTAGGGTAAAAAGAAATAATGTATAGAAAAGTACTTTATTTTACTATAGCTGTGATCCAGAAAAACACCCTATAAAATTTTCTACTTTAAAAAAGGAAATAGTTCCTAATATATTTGTGTTCTGGGGATAATTAAAGTCCCAAATTATACATTAAAATAAATAATTAAGTTAAACAAGTATATAGTATGATTCTATGGAAAAGTCATTGAATGATCAAGATTAGCAAACAAAGACCCTTGTTATATATTGTCCATGTCTTTCAATTCTTATTGAAGAAAAAAAAATTACAGGAACAAGAACAGGTTGCATATGGTGTTATTTCAATATTTGTAATACTTCTTAAACTATATTTTATTTCACAAAGATACTTTCTAGGAAAAGTACATGTAGGGAGCAAGTAGATTTATACTGAATACATTTGCAGACAATACTAAAATTGTGTTTGCACAGCATTCCTATAGAAGGTTGATTTTACTCTTTTCTCTTCAAATTGTATAGCAATAACAATAGCAATAGTGCTTAGATTTATATATTGCTTTACAGTGCAGTCAGCAGAAGTAGCCTGCAGTACTGCACTCTAATGACTGCACCACCAACAGCTCCTATAGATCTTTTGCCTTTTACCAGTTTCTCATTCTAACTGATAGTTCTGATCTGTACTGATGGTTGCATGAAAAAAAAAGTAAAAAGTTGAATATTATTAGGAAAGAAACTAAAAATAAACAACTCCAGTGCCATATTGCTTGTATATAAAACTAAGGGGCAAGTAGAGTATGTCAGTAGGTATGGTCCTGATCACTACTCCTCAAAAAGTACATTGTAGAAAAGGTTCATGGGAATCACCCAAGGAATAATTGATAAGAGATTCAGAACAACAACAAAAATGATCATTTTCATACAGGTCATACTAAACAATTTATGACCCATTGGGTCATTGTTCAGACATATTTACTTACATAAACAGATCAGCAGAATGACCATCACTGGGCAAAAAAAGTAAAAAGCAGAGGGAGCAGAAGCAATTTCTGACTTTCTGCTGGCTTCCTCACTGATGTTGCTGGGAGAAAATAAATGGGGAAGTCAGCAGGGATAGCATGTTGTTTAGGTGACCCTCTGTGTTAGTGCTGCATAGGCCACTCACATACCCCTGCACATTCTTATGGACTCATATAACACCCTCTCTACTTGCACTACATACTTGTAGACTTTCTCTAACTCTCACCATGCCTCTCCTTCACCCCTGAGTCTTGTTACACCTCTAATGCACCCCTCGCTTCATCTTGGACCTGGCAGCAGCCATGCGCCTGCCTACTGGCCTTGGACTTGCAACTTCCTGCTGGTTTTCCCATTGACTTGTGGGAAGCTATCAGGGAGCATTGTAAATGACAATCATATGAGTGCAGCTGACCATGGCAGTATGGAATTGCTGCAGGATGGTGGTACTGAAGCAGTCACAACTTTTCCAAATTTTAGTATAATGGAAGTAATGGATCCCGTATTTTGGATAGATTCTGCAAGTTAGCCCATTTGAGGTTCAAAACTGATGCCCATTTTGGTTCAAAAACTATTGCCCTATAATGCATCATTTCACCCCATTGAAGGTTAAAAACAAATAAACAGACATGAGAGTTGACAAACACCTGAACTGTGACCACATGACTGCAGAAATGATGTAACAGTTGTAAGTGTGAATACAGATCATAACTTTTTCTGAGGCCATCATAACTTTGAACTGTTGTTAAATGACTGGTCATAAGTTCAGGACTACCTGAATATTATCTCCAATATCATAAGCTATATGACACTCAGAATCAGTTCTAGAGAAACATCAGCAGAAGGATTCTATGGTGTGGATGTAATGCTTCAGGTTTCCCAAAACTTTGTGGGTTAGGGAACAAAAAGATAACAAGACAGAATGTTGGTCTGACCCAAGAGAGAAAGAGAAGAGATCCATTCTTAACTAAGTATTAGGGACCTTATCTAGGCTATATTTCTTAAATAAATGTATAAACATGCAGGTGTACCATTGAGAAACACAGAAGCTTTAGGTTTTATATAATGCTGTGGTTTTTTTTTCATTTCTTTTTAATGATCTTCTTTTGCACTTAACCTAACCCTGAGAAAGTGCTGAGTTGCCAATTTATTCATAATTCTCAGATTCCCCATTCAATATCTTAGTATACACTCCTGTGTAATCTAAAGCATCCATTTTAGACTTGAAATTTACAATGAAGAACAAAATAAAGGACCACAGGAATATGTTCTTTATTCTATGGTGCACATTTAAACAACCCTTGAAGAGTTTTTCCTCTCTGCCCCTCACAAAAATATTTTAGATTTACTGAAAACCTACTTTGTCTTCCCATCAGTTGCTAAGTAATTGTTTATTCTCATTTTCCACATAAGTATCCCCCAATGCTTTGGCTAAAAAAGAAAGTAAGTAATGAAGGTATTTTTGTCAAGATATATTTAAATGATAAGCTACAGGAAAGTGTTCATGTAACATTAAAAACAATATGAAAATATGAAGATTAGGAAAATGTGTGAGTAGATATACTTCCTAGGCAGAAATGTAGAGAATGTAAACCAGCAATGTCATGAACAAGCAAGTATAAAAACTGGAAAACTATTTATCATTACAAAGAACAGGTAGTCCTCGACTTACAACAGTTCATTTAGTGACCGTTCAAAATTACAATAACACTGAAAAAAGTGACTTATGTCCATTTGTCATACTGTTGACCATTGCAGGATCCCCAAGATCATGTGATCAAAATTCTGGCACTTAGCAACAGACTCATATGATGGTTGCAATGTCCTTGGATCATGCGATCGCCTTCTGTGGCCTTCTGCTAAGCAAAGTTAAGGGGGAAGCCAGAGTTACTTTTTAACTTAACAACTGTAGCAACTGTGGCAAGAAAGGTCAAAATTCACTTAAAAATTGTTTCACTTAGCAACAGAAATTTGGGCTCAATTGTGGTTGTACTGAAAAGTACTGAAAGGAAGCAACAGATAATCCAGGCCAATTTAGTCTGTTGGTTTGAATTCTGAGCTTGGCAGTTTGGTTGCAAACTTTTCGTCACCATTTGAGGAGACATCGTCAGTGCGTTTTGAGCTGTGCTCATCTGTCAGAACACAGGTCTTTAAATACATTTTTGTGAGATGCAAAATAGACCGAATTTTGTTTGTTCAGATATTTCTGAGTCATTGTCTGATTTCAGACTGTTTGATTGGTTGGTTGTTGCTGCTGGGCTAAGTACCGTCTGTGTGATGCAGATTAGGATTAGAGTTGTTTATCTGGCTGCTTCTGAGTCTGATTTCAGCTTGTTTGATAGTATGAGTGGCTAGCTGTTGACTCCAGATCAATGTTTCTTAATTTGGACAGCTTTAGTATCTGTGGATTCAATTATCAGAATTCCCTGGCCAGCAGGCTTGGTGAAAGTTGTTGAGAAGGTATTGTTCATCTCTTCATGACTGCTTGCCAAAACTTTCTCAAAGGATATCTAGACATCTTTACAAATGACTTATCAATAGGTGGATTGTATTTCATAATATTACACACTTTACATTTTTGAGAATGGCATTATGTTTAAAAAGCTGAAATCCCACATTCTGAGAACAGTGTCCCCTTAAATCATATATCAAACCTAAAGAAGACTGCTGGATCTTTGAAACAATTACGGTAGTATTATTATCAGCCTGGCTCTTCCTGACACTGTAACATCTGATACAAGGAAAGCTGAAAAAGATATTTTGCACTGTATGATGTAACTGGAATGGATATGGATTTCCCTTCCAGAAAAAGGTGAAGTGGAAGCATTTCTCTTCTACCCTTTGGCCCTTCTAAGTATTAGTCCAAAAAATATTGGTTTTGGTACAGCTTCCAGCAGTGGTGCACTTTGAGGGCAGGGTTTGAGTTGCTTCAAAAGCATACCTAGTACATATCTTGAACAAGTACATATCTTGAATAATATGATTATTACAGTAATCATATTGTACAACAATATGCTATGCAGTTGATTAGTAAAATCCAGTAGGTAGGTAAGAAATAGAAATATATTTAATCAGAAATAAGCTACAATGTTTGGGCCAGTTAAAAACAACCAATGACCACACTTTTTAATGATTGCAAATGAATGGCAGTTTCATAAATATATATATTCTGCGTGCTCAAATTAAATTGAGCCATTTAATACAACAAAGTGTTAATTCAAGTCATGCTGTAAATATTGCAATTATTTCCAGGATCCAGATTAGTTCTTTAAATTAGTACTTTCTAAGCAAGTGCTATTTTTACTGTGTCTGTTGTTCATTTCTTCATGTTGACATAACTCCCCAGCTTGTTTTCATACAGTGAACTATCTACTTTTCAAAGTGCAGACTCATGTAATTCAATTATATTAAGACATTGTAATTGGAAAAAAAAGAAAGGTTAAATGTAATGAAATAATATTAAAATCAAAGTTAAGACATACAGAGAAGGAAAAATACAACTTAATATATTTTCTTGTTTGAGATAAGCTACCATAGTATCAATTGGAGCAAACAGTGGATTATAATTAACTCAGTAAAGTATCATTAGTAACTCAGGAAGCAACTAAGAGATGTTATTTGAATGCTATAATAAACTGGACAAAGATGTAAAAGCTGACTCAGTTTAATAAATGCTCTTATTAAATAACATAGTAATATTCAATTAGTGGCATATTCATTTTGTATGTTTTGTATGCTATACAGTGTCTATTTTTAGTTTGAAACCTTTTGGCATATAAATGAACTTATTTGTGGATCTGAAGAATATAGGGAAGGAAAGAAAGAATAATAAAGTCTAATTTAATAATAACAAGCAGCTTGACAGGAATACTTTTCTTTTCTTTTTAAAGAACAGTTCATTTTGATACCATCCCTTGTATTAAATTTTTAAACTTTTTTTTGCATGACCTTGTCAACATCTAATTATCAAAAGCAGTCTGATGAACTCCAACCCCAAAATCAGAAGAATGCCAAGAACGGATACCAAGTGGTATAGACTCCCAGCAGGGTATCCCAAGGTATGGGAGTCATCCCAGATGCCCAGCTAAAGCAATCAGGCACCTAAATTAAACAGCAGTGATGAGGAAGGTGCTGGAGATACATGGCCATTTAAGTGACAATAGCAAAGGCATAATTTAATACTATGTTGGATAAGGAATTGGTAAACTACTTCTGCATTTTATCAACAAAACCACAAGGATAGATAGTATCAATTGATTGCTGAAAGTGTGCTAAATAATAGACCTCTCAACTGAGGAAGAGCTGGGGATCTTTACTAATGGTGCTTATTGCAAGGCTGTATTAAAGCCTTCCAAATGACTCACTGTTTATTTTGTCACACAGAGACAGAAAATCTAAAGCTGCAAAGAGAAAATTATAGTAGAACATAAGAAGCATGAACATGAGAAAGTTCAGCATGGATTGAGACTAAATGAGCACATTGACCCTTTAAAGGCATTGGTGAATTAAAATGGACTATATTTGGACACTTTTAGTCAGAAGATCATAGCATGTACTAGTTAGGATACTAAAAACCAAAAAGGATCTGTTTTGTTTTCATTGTAGAAAGATATAGGAAATACAATACTTGGGCACAATACAATCCATGACAAAATAATATCAATTAGACTTTGTGGAAAGCTCTCTAGTGTGATTGTAATCCAATCACGGTTTATGTTCCACATTTATGCAGAAGGAGAGGAGGTTAGTTAGTTCATTTTATGGCCAAATTCAATTTGCAATCAACAGTTCATGCAAGCAAAATGTGGTTGAACTGTGGTAGCCCAAAGCTGAAAATAGTAAGGAGAGAAATCACAATCGTTATTGTTAAAATGATGAAATAAAGTAAAATGAAATAAATAAAATAATGGAGGTAAACATAAGAAACTTTCATTCTTTTATTTTAAGTAAAAATAAAAAGAGCTGAAAAGCCCAACCTGATATAAAATTGGATGCGAGCTCTACTGCAAGTTGTTTGCCACAGCACTCAGAGTCAAGTCCAGATTTCCTCTGAACAATTGTTTGAGAACAGTAATTGAACACGACATCAATGAGGAAGTCAGTGTAACTGAAATCCCTTCAGGGCAGATTTAAATCAAAAACCATTGTATGGCATCTTCATTCTAAATTTAAGGATCATGTTTGCATGAATGAATGTTACTGTCAGCACATGCACTGCTAGGAATGGTTTCAGGGTTGCCAGCTGAGATTCTCCAGCTTCATGTACAAGATGCTTTAAAGTTCATTTCAAAGCTTCAAGTTCATACAATAGTCATAGCAGACAATCAATTTAAGAATAACTCAATATTGCTTTCTATATTGAAAGCATAAGCCTGCACACCTGGCCCAAGTCATAAAGAAGGTTGATTACATTATTTAATAAGAATCAATCATTCTTTCCATCTACAAGTTGTTCCCAGTTTTCAAGAGGTTAATACAATATATTTTACTCCTTGAGAAAGAATAGTAAAATTCTACTGTCACTTCTGTCCCAACAAAGTGCATATTTCAAAGCTAGCCAAATCTGGCCATTTATTCAGCAATTTCCATAATAATTTTTCCTTTGAAATTTAAAAAAATAAATAAATTCAATAACTAACAACATGATACCCTTTGAGGACAACCACATCCAGTGAGTGGAAGAAACATGATATGAAAGGCTCAGAAACAGGGACGTATTCAATACATTTAGCCAGGAGAAGTGCAGAGAGACTTAATAGTATTCATCAAATAGGGCTGTCGTAGAAGAATGGATAGACTTCTTTCAGAAGACTGGACAAGAAACAATGGATTTAAATTACAAAGAAAAAAGTTTGTCTAGGAATCAGAAAAATGTCCTTATGGACTAATAAAGTAGTATGTTTGGGAGGGAATAGAATTTCCTTTGTTAGTGGTGCTGAAACAAAAAAAATCTGTTTCAATCTATCTTACTTTGAATCACTATCTGATCTTTAGCGAAATCTGCTACATCACCAGTTTATTCTATTTGCATGCCACCTTTAAACGATTGTATGAAGTGTGCATAGATAATTTATGTTTTTTTATACAGTTACTAGTTCTGCATTAGTAGCAATAACAATACCACTTAGACTTATATGCCACTTCACAGTGCTTTAGAGCACTTTCTGGACAGTTTACACTGTCAGCATATTGGCCCCAACAATCTTGAGCCCTGTCAGGATCAAACTCCTAACTGTGAGCAGAGTTAGTCTGCAATATTGCATTCTAATGACTTGCACTATCACAGCTCTTATATTGCAATCTAATCTAGCACCCTCTTCCCCAAATTCTGGGGAATTTTAGTTCTGTTGAAATTGAGCAATGACCATTTTCCTCTTCCTTCTCCTTTACCACAAGTACCTTTGTTTCTATCAGAAGGAAGGAAAGAAGGGAGGAAGGAAGGAAGGAAGGAAGGTAGGTAGAGATTTCATTATTTTGGTTTCATTGGAATACAGGTTGGTGCATTTTTAAATTAGCTTCACCATAATTTGCATCAAACATGATATGAAAAAATATGTAACTTTTCTTTGAGAATTTTATCTCATAATGCTATGTACATATCAGAACCTGATAAAAACAAATCAAATGCATTCAGGGGTGGGCTTCAAATGGGCTTTTAAATACTTTGAAAACGCCTATTTTACACTTAAAAGGGCAGTTTTGTTCTGCTTGAAATTCCATGTTTAAATCATTTTTAAAAATTGATTTTTTTTAAAAAAAAAAGAAGCCCTGCAACATGGACCTTTTGAAAGTATTTAAAAGCACATTATGGTAGTGCTGGAAGTTGCTTAATTGTTGGCTTAAGGAAAAATACATTTAAAAAATCTGGATTTGAATAGGCTAGGCATTCTTAGAAATAAAAATAACAAGGCTGAACTGATCTTCACATACATATAAGGAAACCGGCTTTTTCTCTCTTCTTCTGAAACTGCGGCTGCCTAATGGAGCTGGAAATGGCAGGAGGTGGGGTTGGGTGGGGTGAGGTTGGGTGGAGCAGGGCAGGACCAGTCAGGAGTGAGATTTGGCGGTTCGCTGAACTGTGCAGAATCTTAGCTAGAGGATAGCCCGAACCCTGGAGAACCCCTAGCAGCCCACCCCTGAATGCACTACAATGAAATAAAACTATAGTCATTATGTTGCAGCATGTTAACAGTGTGACCACTATCATTAATACATCATTTATTGTCTTGTAAACATACCTTTGTCTTCAAATAAAAAGTTCATAAATATTTCATGCCATACTAGAGCAAAAAGATCCCATCCAACCCCCACATTTTCAGCATATGGATGGATGTGAACTTGTTACAAAGTCATCATGAATTTTCATGCATTTTTAATTTGTGTGCTGTCCTATGCATAATTATAACAGCTGATAAAGGTTTGTGACATTTGTTGAATAGTGTTTGAGTATTCATTTATTCATGAATTATTGAATATATATTTTTGTCTAAATGAAACATTTTCTAGAAAAGAACAAGATGCAGGGGAAATGAAAGGTCAAGAAACAATGTGAGCAAGACATGCACAATGTGCATATGTAAATTATAGAAGTGAATTAGAGTCCAGCTATAGCTAAAGCCCATCAAATAAATCTTTGTTAATGTTGCAGAACAGTAACCAGAGAGGTTCATCTATGATTAGAAGAACAAAAAAAGAAACCACTCTCATTTTTCTTTTTGCTGGTGATGAACCTCACCTCAAGCAAAATATTTCAGAAATATAATGAAAAAGGAGTACTGTACCAATTATTTCAATTTATCATTCTGCTTTTTTGCTAATATGGATTGTAGCTGAATTCTGATTTTCTAGCTCATATATAAAACGTATCAGACTACCTTCATCAAAAGTTATCAATCCAATTGTGTGCAAAGAAGAAAAGGAAATGTACAAGATATATGACATCCACTTTATCCATTATCCAGAAGGCACATGGTCCATCCCTCGGTATGTTACATTTGTTTAAATACACTATACTCACATTTGGAAATAATGTTCAGACAGTGGAAAGGAAATGATAATGTAAATATTTGAAATAGCTATAATCGTATTGAATTTACTATATCCATATTTCATTTCCAAGCATTGATATCAGTATCTCAGTAGGATAGAAAACAAGATGTACACTTCCTGTAACAATATGGAATGAATCCAGCTTTTCTCAGATATAGGTTATTCCTATTTATGATATACCCTAGTGTTTCTCACATACTTTAATAAAAACCATTCAAAGAAATATGGTCTTCATCAGTACAAACAAGTTCTGGTTCCTTGTGTGTGTGTGTGTGTGTGTGTGTGTGCTCATGTGTGCATGTACGCACTAAAATTGGGAATTAGAGAATATATCATGTTAGATTAGATAATAATCTCTGCATTTTTTTCCTTTTGGGGAAAAAGGTATTATAATGCAGTCTAGATATGTTGTACAATCCAAAACTCACTTCTGTGGGTCAATCTATATTTTCTATTTGCTTTGCTTAGGTTTGGAAAAATCTATGTTTGTTTACTCATTATACTGACAAATATGGCTATTTTCACCTTATCTTTCTAGTACAGTGTGACTTAGCACATCTGCTCACAATTAGTGTTTCAAAGCAGATGGCTTCTTTCACATTCCTCATTTTCTGAAATATAGTATACCAAATTGCATACTGCAAAAACTGATTTTTCTTCATTATGATAGAATATTCCACTACAGTGGACTTCTAAGTTCAAGCCTAATTTAATCAGTACATTTTAATAAAGTTGATCATGAATTAAATACTTTGCTGTGGAGCATACAACAAATTCAGCTCAGACAACTGTTCCCTTGGCATAATCCCATTGACAAAATGTAACATTCTATTCTGTCCTACTAATGATTAAAACTGCCTAACAGAATTGCACAAAATAATAAGCACACTACAGTACAATAGAGTAAGCCAGCTTCCTGGGTCCCATAAAATGGGATTGCTTAATTGACCATATCTGGAGTGCACCATCCCTGCTGGACCAAATCATACAGATAGGGAAGATTTCACATATATTGCTTATCAAGCATATAGAAGCAAAAATATAGCCATATGAATATCTGTTATGTGGAGTCCTTGGTGCTCTCTAAGCTTGGTTGTCTGTTTGCAGCCATTGTATACAGATGATAAAAAGATCTGGAAACTACGCATTGGAAGGAAACTGGGTATATACAACATTCTAAAGGGAAGACTAAGGGATATCATGATAGTTATCTACAAGTATCTAAAAAGCTGAGATAAGTAAGCAGTGCAAACCAGTTCTGTTTTGAAACCAGGACAGGATACATCAGTAATTCAAATTAAAAAATTAAAAAGATATTCAGATTAAATTTGGGAAAGAATCAGAATAGAATAGAATAGAATAGAATAGAATAGAATAGAATAGAATAGAATAGAATAGAATAGACTTTGGAAATTCTTTCATATTTCAAGTTTCGCATTGTAATGCTTTTACCCATTGGTTCTTATCTTGCTCTGCGTAATAAATTCATACCTTTTGTTCTGTGGCATCTATTCATACAATAGAAGACTTCTTTTTTTCCTTAACCTTCTCTTCTTCAGGCTAATCATAATAATCTCCTTTAATTAGTCTTGTAGGATTTAGTTATATTTTGCCTTTGTTATATGTAACTCTCCATTTTAAAACTTTTTATTTTTAACCCTTCATTTTATCAGAAACATTTTCATCTGTTTCCTCCCTCTTTTTTTCTCTTTGGTACTGTTTGTAAGTGGGCCTCAATTATCATCAATTTTCAGAATTTTCCAAGTCTTTTGAACTATTTCTCCTTTCAGGATATCCCCTCATAGATCCCTTACTTTCTCTCTTAGCTTGCTGAAGTGGGCGCTCTTGAAATCTAGGCCATGAGGGAATAAGACATTTTCAATAATTTAAACCTGCATTTAGACAAGATAGCCCTTCCCTGAAGGTACAGTGTTTTATAATGGTCTACCAAAGTGGAAGCATAAATGAGAAATGGAGATAAAAGGGTGAAAAACACCAACCAAAATGTTATAACTTGTGAAAATCAAACTGAGTACATGGATCAGGAGGCAATTATCAATTGACCATATGTGTCTTTCAGTGCCTACTTCTTTTAATTTGTAATAAAGGTAGTTCTCAACTTATGACCACAATTTCAGCTCAACATTTCTTTTGCTAAGCAAGACAGTTGTTAAGTGAGTTTTGTCCTATGTCTTGTCAAAGTTGTTAAGTGAATCACTGTAGTTACAAAAATGTTTTTGGGACAACCATGACCTTGATGATTTAGAATCTCCATAAACATGAGTTACTATAGACGTTAGATTAGTAAGTGAATGTGTATAAGTGAACCTGGCTTTCCCCATTGACTTTGCTTGTCAGAAGGTCACAAAAGGGATCACATGACCCTGGGACATTACAACAGTTATAAATATGAGCCAGTTGCCAACTGTCCGAATTTTGATCAAGTAACCAGAGGGATATTGAAATGGACATAAACATGAAAAATGGTCATAAATCACTTTTTCAGGACTGTTGTAACTTTGAACAGTCATTAATGAATGGCTTTAAGTCAAGGACTACCTATAATTATTTATATTATGTTTTGAGACCTACAAATCTTGAATTGAATGGAGTAAATGGCTATGTTTATATTTCCCAAAGCAAATAATCAGTTGTTTCTTAAATACATAACATTCGTGACAAAATTGCTCCGAAATGGCTGATTCCTGGCAGCTACATAAAATTTGTTGAATAAGTTGTATTAGCTGGTTGTAGAGCAATAGGTTAGAATCACAAATCCTTCCTTCCAAGATAGCTCATTATAGTTTAGATGCCCCTTCAATAGAAAACAATTGAGCTAATTAAACTTTCACTTGAACCATCTATTCTACATGTTAGGCCCCTTGATTTGTCTTCATATGGGGAAAAAAAAACCATAAATGCCAAAAGGGAAGACCAAAAGGTTTTTAAAAATCCAACTCAGTGCAAATGTGACCATTTCTGGATGATGATCAATATAAAATTTAATCAGAAAGGATGTATGTTTTTAGCAGTACAGTCAAAAAGACAGTGAATTACAGTATTTGGAGTATAATAGATTGTCATTCAATCCTAATCTGGTGTTGACATTTCTAGCTATGACAACATAGGCAGAAGAGGAACACAAACAATGACTATTGATATAAATTTCCACTTATAATGAGTAATGTTAGGTATTATATAAATGGGGAAAATGAAGGATGACTGCTTGTACAAATTCTCAAGTGGATCTAGTGGAATGATATCAATGCTGCGACTGACAGATATAAATGCTCAAACTTGTGTGAAATCTCCATCCTGCTCCAGGGACTACATGGAATGACCAGAATTTACATTCCTTAAAATACTGGTTTCAAGCTACTCAAGTCTCTTGAAACAAAAGAATATATTCCAGAATAAGATATAAACAGTATATTGAGTGCTGATTTAGAATGAGATGAAACATTCATCTTATTATAATTTTATCTTGAATACAGGCACTGTCCTGATGTTGTACAGAGCAAAATGTGTTGGTTCAAATCCAGCATATAAGCATTTCATTCGGTAATGCTATTAAATCCAATGGGTTTGCACTCACATGATTAAGATGAATAGCTGGTGATTTTTTTTTAAATGCTTGGGCATGAGGACAAGATTATTTATGTTTATTATACATCATTAGATAAAAAAGAAGTTAAAATGTAAGTAATGATATCAGCTAAATATCAAAGCTTATTTAGATAAATAACTATAAGACACCTTGTTGGACACTGCTTTATTCAGGATATGAAAGAATATAAACAGCCAACAGTGATACCCGAGGAACTCTATGCATAGATATTCAAACACACACAAAGTGCAGTAGCACAAGCACAAGCATATAACAATCTGTGTTCACACTAAAATGCAAAGAAAAAATTATGCACAGGAAAGTAGCTACCAATAATTATCAAGAGCAACACAGAGACAATATATTATCATGACTCTGGATTTACGGCCAGGGATGAAGTAAATTGGCCATGCAGCTGTAAGAAAAATGTCTGCTAAAGCTCTGTTTTTAGGAAATTCTGTCATCTCTTGATGGAGCAAAATTTTCATCAAAGGAAATTTGCACTGATTTAAAAGTAGTTCTGGAACATTATTTTGTGGTGCTCTTATGAAGGCCAGATGATGGATAATTGCCATAGAACCTCTCACAAAGGCAGGATTGATAGCAAACCTTCTCTAGCAGAGATTAGTTCTGGATGGCATTGTCAGCCTAGGGAGCCATATTTGTAGAAGGCCTCTACAGCTGCCACAATTAGTGCCTGGGAAAATGGGATGGGGGATGTTCACACAGAGTTGGGGATATTAGACACAACAACATTCTTCCCCAGAGAGTCAAGGACATGTCAACCTGCACGTGGAGGAGAAGTGGCAGCATGAAGGACTTCGTTTGGGATGAAGTTGGATTGGGCCATGTGATCAGTAATGGTGGCAGGAGGGTGGATCTTTGAATTTTTCTTGGGGATGGAAAACCTGAAACTTTCAGATTCAGGTTTTTCCCAGATGTGCCAGTATGACTTCTTCAATAAATTCTTACTTGGATGAACTTTGTTTCCGAGTGCTGAATGGAAAAAAAAAAGGGGGGGGGACGCTGTTCATTGGAACGCTGACAGTCATGATGTCTCTGTTATGTTAAACTGGACATTTCTATTTCTGATTCTGGATGTTTTTCTGAATAGTAATAGTAATAATAATAATAATTATTATTATTATTATTATTATTATTATTATTATTATTATTATTATTATTATT
>JANHFL010006645.1:16935-29139 GCA_032468155.1 Oxyrhabdium leporinum | reverse complement strand
GTTGGGCCTCAGGCACATCCTTGTGGGAAGGCTGGCAGAGACACTGGGGCAGGGTGAGCAGGGGGCGAGGTGAGCGGTGAGCGGGCAGGTAGGGGTGGGGTCAGCCAGAGGTGATATTTGCCAGTTCTCTGAACCAATCAAAATTTTCCCTACCGGTTTGTCTGACCCGGTGTGAACCAGTTAGATTTCACCTCTGGATCTGATTCTTACTGAGATCTGACACAATCTTTCTTTTCCACTGAAATGGGACGGGTCTACTTCGTTGCTGATTCTGGTACTTGGATTGACATGAGACAAAATATAAAAAGAAATGTGACCAAACCCAAGAGTAGAAGTACCTCTGTAAGAGTAGAGGTGCTCTGTAAAGTACCTCTAGTACATTATCAATTAGCAGATTAATGAAAAATTGTTCTAGAATAATATTTTATTTTGGGGAAAAAAAGCCACTGTCAGCTTTAGAAGTCATATTTTACAGGGAAGCTTTCAAGCTGCCACATTTAGTGCCTGGGAATTGGGAGGGGGGATTTCAGAGTGCAGTAGATAAGTAGACATAACAACATTCTTTCTCAAAGAGTCAAGGACATGTTACCCTGCACCTGGATGGGGATGTCTCTACATGGAACAAAGACTTGATTGGACCATGTGATGGACTGGTGGGTTCAGGGGATGGATCTCTGAATTTTCTTTTGGGATGGGAAAACACAGAACTTTCTGATTCAGGTTTTCCCAAGTGTGCTAATATGACAATTGTAATAAAATGGAACTTTGAGGAACTGTCTGTCTTGGAGTTTATTGAGTTGGTTAGTTGGAATGCTGACAGCCACTCTAGAAAGAAAAATGAGTTATTTCATTTCAGACCAGCATGTATAATATCAAAGATAGGTATAGTGCAGTTGGAAGGACATGAGTAAAGAGATCCTGTGATCAATAGCTGAACTACTTATTCCAATGAATGATTATATTGTGGAATACTAGCTCCACAAGCTAAAGAAAGCATGTGACAATGTCTGTCTTCCCTAAAGTGAGTAAAAATGCAATAATGCTCAGATCTAGACTAACTGAAAATTGCTTTCAGAATCTAATGCATTGTTCTACCAAATAGTAAAAAAAAGGAGGAAAAGATCAATGTATTCATTTATTTATTCAATTCCTAATTCAAATTCATTTTCAGCAAGAATGTATTCCAGCTCCTGACATCTTCCTATAATTTTTCATCTGGATGGGCAGGGAATATGACTGGCCATCAGCAATTTTTATACCTGTAAATCTAGTGCAGGTGTTCAGACATCACTAAGGCTTGTCACCCTTGATTTTGCAGTGTAATGATCCAAATGGAGTGGTTTCTTTGATCCACCCTTGCAATGGCAAATTGCATTCATCCAAGTACAGTGAGAGTAGGAACATTACATGGAGCAAAAACATATAGTTAGGGGTGGGATTCAAAAACTTCAGCAATGGGTTCACTGCCCAGTTGCTAGGTGACCATGGCCATGGTGGGCGCGGCCTAATCAGCCTCCTGCACCATGCGAGGGGGGGTGTTTTCTCCCTCCCCAAGGTCCAGAGGCTTTCCTTTAGCCTCCAGGAAGGAGAAAACAGCCTGTCTGGGCTTTGGAAGTTCTCTGGAGGCTGGAAACGTGCCTGTTTCCAGCTTTCCCAAACTTCCAGGAGGCCTGTTTTTCTCTCTCCCTGAGCCTTCGCACGTGCCTTGCATTTACCTGCCTCCACAATGGCCCATGTGGAGATTCCTGGGAGAGGTGGAGCAGGGTGGAAGGGGTAGGGTGGGGTGGAAGGGGAGGGTGGGGCAGGTGGGGAGGGGCCAGCCAGGAACGGGCAACCATGCAGCCTCCCTAGAGTGGGATTTGAGGGTTTGGCAATCCCTGCAGAATCTTCACTAAGGGTCCACATGAACCCCTGCGAACCCCCAGCAGCCCTCCCCTGTATATAGTCACGTAGAAAGTCAAGTCAAAGTAACACATAGAAAACAATTATGATAAGGATATGGATTAAAGAGTGCTCATAATTGTGTTCCATGTGACTTGACTTTCCTTGTTAATGCTCTCCTGTACTAACTTATATTAACATGACCATGCAGCCTCCCTAGAGTGGGATGACAGCTAGACACATTCAAATTCCACCCTGTTCATTTTTCTGAGAAAGCAATGTGATGAACTGTGAATATCTGTAGGCAATTTATGCCAGAGCTTATAAATATATGAAAAAGTCAACTGTGTTGGAACTTTCCATCAGCAATCTGATGTATGAGTAATTGAAACACATTCTGTTGCCTTTATGGTTGGTGTATCCACTGGGGATATGCGTCTTAAATTAGCTTAAGGCAAGTCAGTCCAAAATTCTAGTTTTGCTTCAACAGCAGCAATTGCTACTCAGGTATCTTCTGCTGATGAACAGAGAAGAATACTAGTGTAATCACAGGACACATACAAACACATAAGATTCTAAGTGAGGAATAAGAATTATTTGGGATAATATATTAATGTGGATATTAGGATTCCAGTTGATGCTGCTTCTCCAGTCCCCCAACTCTTCCATAACTATGTAGCCACTACATATATGAATAAGCACTATGTAAAATATAGGCAAATTACAATTAAATGCATATATTGGGGGAGTGCGATGGCTCAGCAGTTAAAGATGCTGAGCTTGTCAGAGAGCCTGGGTTCAAGACCTGAGATTTGGACAATGGATGAGCTGCCATGACTTGCCCCAGCTTCTGCCCACCTCTCAGTTCAAAAGCAAGAAAATGCAAGTAGACTAATAGGTAGCACTTTGATGGGATGGGAAGGTAACAGTGTTCCATGCACCTTTGGCATATAGCTATGCTGACCACATGACCATGAAAATTGTCTTTGGAGAAGTCTGACTTCCCTGGCCAAGAAATGGAGATGAGCAATGTGCCCTAGAGTTGGACACAACCTGCAGGGAAACCATTCTCTTTCTCTTTACATATATTAACCAATTTGTTCACTAAGGAGAAAGGTCACAATGACTGTGGATATATTCTTTCTTTTTGATTGACCTTCTTTCCCTCCCTAAATACATCTCTACATCATTTCTCACCAACTTTTTTCAAAAGCAGATCAATTCTGCATTCAACTTCCCTATTCACTCTAAGAGCTCCCACAAGATCAAAACACATTTCACTTTTCAGTAAACAGAAACTGCAATCTCCTAGAATAACTGTCATGAATGCCATCTTACAGGGAAAATATTGAAATAATGAGTGAAAATACTACCAGGAGCTTAGGTGGAGAAGCATGTCATATATTTCATGAATGGGGCAGATGTCACCATGATGATTTAAGACTCCCATATAGTCTGGCCAAGATAAACTAGTGTTTATTTTACCTTAAATAATGAAGGTGATTATGGGTTGAGAGTTCCATCAGATATAATTCTCTGCTACTGGGTAAAACAACATTTTTATACTTCAATGTTACAAATTTCCCTACTTTTTTATCAAATAAAGACTATCTTTCTGAAATAATTGGAATATAAACCTTGTTATACATTACCAAATATTTGAAGTCATTTTACTAAATCAATCATATCAAATTGTAGCAATAAAAACTACTCCAGCAGGGAAAAATTCAGAATGTTCAGAAATTCAGAATCCCTCTTAGTTGTACCACAACCAATACTACTACAGGAAAAAGCTGATTGGTAACAGCTTCCTCGTGATCTCTTTTCTTGAGTTTTAATTGAAACATCGAGAGCTAAGTAAGTTCACAAACTATAGAAGAGCTGATAGGAGAAGAAACATAGGCCATCCTTGCTCATTCCCCCTTCACAAACACACAACATACTTTGTAAATATATAAATGCAAGCACAGCACATTCCATTCATTGATATCTCTTTGCATTTGAAATAATTTCTAAAGCAAATTCTCTTTTACTAACTGGCTTGAGAACTAATAGAAAAAAATGGAGGGGAAAAAAATCTGGCACTAAAATCCAGGATCCAACTTTCAGGCATATCCCTAAAAGCAACCAGAGAGGCATATTTTATACCTAAAGACTGGCAGACATGGATATGGTAGAAAAGATATTGCTTGCAATATTACAACGTGTTGTCCTTTAGTTCAGAGGTCTCACTTTCTTCCTGCCATCTATTTCTCTGGCTCACTGGTCTAACAGCAGGACAATCGGCATCAGTAAGGCAACGTATATTGCACTATCTAGACAAGTTTAATTCTCATTAGAGACATGACACAATGCAGTTTACAATCTTGATCATGATCCCCCCCCTCCAAAAAAAAACCCTAATGGATAGCAAAGAGAATTTGATGTAGGTGATATTTTGTAAGGTGCTGCGTCATATTACACGGTTTTAATATGACCAAACTAAATTCTCCTTCATGCTTAGAATGAGACAAGAAGAGTAGATACTAAATTTGTCTTCACAAAACAAACAAACAAACAAACAAACAACAACAACAACCCACGTCCTGTTTTTTCTTTCTTTCTCACAATATTCAGGCACACCCCTAAAAGCAACCAGAGACAGACACATAAAAAGTATGTTTCTCTAACTTCTGGAAATACGCACATTTGCAGAACTCAGAGGAAGAACCCTATTTATTATACAATAATATTTCTTTCATCTGCAGATCTCTGTCTCAGTTTTGCCACTGTCCAAGAAGGTAGATTTTTTTTAATCACATCAATAAATGGAGTACAGTAAGAATTTCTGAGGGTGCTCTGTTATTTAGACCAGAGTCCCACATACAATATGATACTGAACTGTTTCCAGAAAGGATGATTGATGCAACTTCACAAAACACCACCCCACCAACACTGTCAGGGCAAGCCACTAGAATATGAACTGATAACAAAACTAGCACTCATGATGTTGCCTAGCTTAGGTAATGAAACATCTGCAAGAAAACAAGCAAGCTCAAAGAGCACCAAGGAAACCTCAGTATGCTTGACAAGTTGCTTATTATATTGAAATATATATTATTACTTCCTAACTTCTATTTACATCTGGTACCTCTAAGTAACAACTAAAACATGAAAAAAAAATCCTCTTGAAATAATAATGATTTTTGTTTCATTAGAAAATTATTTGGCATTTATCTCCAATATGCTTGTGAAAAAGTAGGAGAAACAGAGAAACCAAGAGAGATTAATGGAAATATTGTTAGAATTTATTGACTTTTTGAACTCTTCCATACTGGAAGGAAGGTGGAACATGGGATTAATTTAATGTTGTTTTACAAAATTGACAAGAATACACCTGAGAGCCTTTAATTTCAATTTATTTTTATGTGTCAGCATTACCTCTTGTGGAACTTTCCTTAGAATAAGGCTTCAATATTCCACAAACATTTAGAATATTGTCAAGTGAATTCTCTACTTTGGATAGATATTCTCCAAGCATCATTTCAGTGCTAATCTGTTACATTGGCCTATTACTAATGTTTTGCCTGCACATAGATGTTTAAAAAAATGGTAATGCAGCTTGTTTTGTCTGGTGTTATTTGGTGCTAAACAGTCATTAATAGCAGGCAAAAAAGCAAACATAAAACAATACTCTAATCAAGAAACTACCAAGAAGAAAACCACACTCCTGCGAGGGCAAACTGTTGCATATGAACAGAGAACAAAACTCACATTCACTTTCCTGGATGTTGTTATCTACTTGGGTAATGAAATATTTCCAAGCAAGCAACCAAGCTCAGAGATCATCAACAACTCCAAAGTTTAACCTTGAGTATATGTACTCAAGGTTAAACTGTGGAGTTGTTGATGAGTTGTTTTGAGAAAATCAGAGGTCCAGGCAATATAAAGGCTTGTTACAAACTTATGCTCTCTACAGGAATCTGAACTATTAATGGTCAAAGCTGCTAGGACAGCTTGGACCTTTTGAAGGTCCATCAGGAAAGCTTTTGTGGAAACCCAAGACGTCTACATTTTTCTGGTTTGGCAAAGAGATGGTTATCTCTTAGTGTACAGAGAATTGTGCACATGTAGTCTGTGTGCTGAGCCTCATTCTCAGAGTAGACCAAAATGTTGTGCAGATAGAGCACCACAAATTTATCTATGAGGTCTGAAAAGACTTGGTTCATAAATCTGGTAAATACAGCCCCTTCATTAAAGAGCCGAAGAGGACCACTGTGTACTCAAATTTGCCTTATCTGATGCCAAAGACAATTACATATTTGTGGTCCACTTTGATACCAATTCAATCAAAGCATTCTGAAGGTCCAATCATGTAAAAATGCTTGCTTTCTGCAGTCCATCTAAGAGGGCTGGAATTAATGACAGTCCCTTACTGTCATTGCGTTCAAAGCTTTGTAATTATGGATAACTCTCAGTGGGGGGTCCCCACTATTGTCAGGCCTGCTGGGATCTTGCTTCTTGGGTATGAAGAAGGTGGGAACTAAGGCAGGAAACTGGATCACATGAATCCGTTTTGCAAATTAGAGTCCAAATATTGTTTCAGAGTTTCTAATTAATAGACATTTGATATTATCTCTTGGTGGGAATCTTGGCACCAGGGACCAAATTTATGGCACTCTGTGCAGTCTCTGTGCAGTGGAAAGATTGAAGCTTCTCACTCCCCCAAAATATCAGCAAAGTCTATGTACTGACTTGGGAATCTATTAACAATCAAGGGGGGCTGGTGAGGGTTTTGTAGGGCTGATTGCAGTGAGAAAGGTATTGAGGACTATCACAGGCAATAAACTGGTTCTTCCACTTAATAGTAGGGTAACGGTGTTGTAGCCAAATGGTGCCCAGCACCAATGGAAGACTGATGTGGTCAACTACTAAGAGGGTTAACTTTTCAGGATGCTGACTTATTATTAATTGCAGAGGCACTGTGGCATGAGTGAAAATTTGGCCATCAATAGTTATCACTGGTAATGAAGACTTCAAAGGGAAAATGGGGATTTTAAGTTTCTGGACTATGGCTAGGTTTATGAAGTCAGCAGTTGCCCCAGAATCTATCAAAACAGGGATGGTTGCTTCCTGACCACCGGTAAGTGTTAGGATAGAATCAAATTTTTCTAACATACCTGAGCAAGGAAACAATTGAGCCCCATTCAGTGCTTGGCAAGTCCTCCTTGTGAGCTTCTGGATGGGGAACATTTGTCATTTCCCTGGCCTTGAGGCTTGGAGTCCAGGTAGGTAGTAGACACATTCCTGAGCTGTATATTGCCTCTTCTGGGAGGCTTAGTAGGGCAATGCTTGATCATGTGTCCAGGTTCTCCACAGTAGAACAAACTGTAAATTCCCTGCATTGTTGTCATTTCCGTGTTCCAGGAGCCTGTCTGGCTACTCCAATTTGCACCAGTTTTTTGGCACCCAAGTCCAAGAGGGCAGGAAGGCTCAAGGTAATGACGGGTCAAAGTGGCTGGCTGGGACTGCTGAACAGTGAATTTATGTGAGTCAAGTCTCAGATGTTATAGAAGCTAGGTAGAGGTCCTGTAGAGTGTGGGGAATACCTTTTTGGATCAGTTGTTTAGCTATGGCCTTGTTGAGCCCACTTTTGAACTGTAGTTTTAGGGCTGGCTCCATTCAATCAAGATTGGCTGCAAGGAGTTTGAATTCTTCAACCTATGTTCTCATGGCATTGTTGCCTTGCTGAAGATGGCAGATGTGTTGTTTGGCAGTTTCCATATAAAGTCCTTGGGTGAAGAAGTTTGGGAAATTATGTAGGATGGGGTCACTGCTTTCAATGAAGTGCCCATTTTGGCAGTGGAATTGATAAAAAGATTGAGGATGAGGGAGACTCTTGAACGGTCTGTCAGAAACTCCCCTGGTTTGGTGTTGATGAATTCTTTGCACTGGGCTATGAATGTTCTTATCAGACTCTCTGGTGAATCTCTGTGGCAGACAGCTGGGACTCTTAGGGATGAGTGCAGCAGCAACCAGCAGTTGTGCCTGGGCAAGTCAGGCAGGTGGTTGGTTGCTGTGGAAATCCTTGTTGAGTCAGGATCCGTACATGCTGAATCTGTTGGTGAAGACTGGCTGCTAAACTCCTCGTTTCATGTTCCATGCTGTCTTGGCACTTGCTAAGAGAGTGTGCGTCCAGCTTGTCACTGTTGCTAAATCTCTGGGGTCTGAAGCCATGGCTTGGATATTCCAGACAACATGAAAATGTTGGTGCAGAAGGGAGATTAATGTCAACCACGGGAAAAAATCAGAAGTCCAGGCAGTTCAAATGAATATAAAGGTTTATTGCAAGCTTAAGCTCTCTATTAGAATCTGAACTATTAACAGTCGAAGCAAATTGGCACTAGATAAGAGTTAATGGAATTCAAGGTGGGTTGGACTCAGCCTGGTCATCTCCTACACTCTCTTCTATTTCTTTTTATTTTTTTTCTCATTTCTTTGTATATGCTTTACATTTTTTTACTACCTTAAATGAATACACACACACATACACACACTTAGTTCAAAACTCTAGCAAAGCGTCAATTCTGATTCATTGTTCTGGAGCAGGGGTATCAAACTCATGGCCCGTGGGCCAGATGTGTCACATGCTGGACACCCACACCCCCATTTTAGCGAAGGGGAAGAAAGTTACGATACGTCACATGATGATGTGTCATTGCAAGTTTGACACCCTGTTCTGGAGTATTGGTATTTAGCTGCACTAAAGGAAATAAATCCCTCAGACAATATTTGCAAATAAATAAATATATATATATATATGGATGGATGGATTAGAACAATTCCTGAAATTAGACTATCAATGATTGTCTGAATAACAGCATTTTCGATGAATGGAAAGACCATATGTTGAAATATATCAATCATTTTACTTTTAATAGTATATTACTGTTATGGTTACATGGTATGTTTTTCTTTTACAACATATTGTGTATCTTAGACAGATTTATTACTTTGATTATTTGTTCTGTGACTTGTCTTAAATAGTTGACTGGTTTAGAAATTAATTTATTTTATAGAAAAGACCATCATCATTTATAAAATCTTTTTTTTTTACTTTTCAGAAATACCTTGCAGTCAGTCTCTTATGCAAACAGTCTCTTTTGATTGCAGATCTGATTATATTCTGTCCTCAAACAAAAAAAATATGGGCACTTAAAAAAAAAGAACTGTGGAAAAAACTCCTGTTCATATTGCCACAAATTTTTGTGTGCTTTATCTCCCACATGGGCCTACTTTTTTCTCAGATTTCATCCCATTCTGATAACAAACAAAATAGTTCAGGCATGTAAGGTTTCCCCATGGAAGCACGAAACTCCATTTTGCAGAATTTTATGCTAGAACCAATGAACGATTTAGATTGGATTATCCACATAATCAATGTGCTGTATTGTTTCCAAGTCTTAAATTCAACCTCTGTGCAGTCTCTGCTCAGACCTAATATCTAGTTTCAGTATTGTTTTTTATAGAACATGGACCCTTGTAGAGTAGAATGCTGCTTTGTGTTACATCATATAAACTAGGCAGCAGATCATTCAGGACAATCATTTCTAACTTGCTTCCCTCCAAAGTGTTGAGTTTGTTTCCCAGAATCATTTTCTACAAGATAGGCAGCAAATAAAACCAATAAATCAGTCAATAAACTTCCAATGATCCCCTCAATGAAGATGCAGTCATCAGTGATATGAATCTCACTATCTTTCTTAGCAACTCCACTGATGGACAGTTATAGCTGTTTCTGATTGCTCCTCTTCCTTGTCTAGAGGACTCCTTGTCAGTCCTGATGGTTCTATAATATGACCATATCTTTCTATGGCTTTTTCCATTTTAATACACATTTCCGAGTAACATGGGACAGATTATCAGAATGCAAAAGACAAAGGAAGAGATTCAACTCACCATTTAGCAATCACTTCATTCTCCCAGAACATAGACTGATTTTCCATGAAATAGGCATGGATATAATTATCTAAATTATGTAATGAGAAAAATACATTAATTTAGAAACTTGATGAAAGTCTTTGGAAGACAATGAAATAAACTGTTTGCAATAAATGCATAATAATATAGGCCATTAAGGCACTAGTTGGTGAAATTAAAATTGAGATATTTGTGTTTATTTCTTTATCATAGAATCATAGGGGAGGTCTTCTAGTCCAACTCCCTGCCCAAGGTAGAAATCCTTATACCAACCCCAGGCAAATTGTTATCCAATCTTTTCTTGAATACCTGCAGAGATGAAGCTCCCACAGCTCTATGATTAATTGCTCGTACTGTCAGGAAATTCAGGTTGTATCTCTCTCTTATGACCTTTCACCCATTGCTTCTTGTCCTACCTTGCTATGGAGAATAAATTAATGCTTCAATTAATTCAATACTTCAACACTTGTGACAACACTTCAAGTATTGCAAGACTGCAATCAGGTTTCCCCTAAGCTCTCTCTTCAATAAGCTAAATATACATAGTTCCCTTTCATGATTTAACCTCGAGATCTCTTATCTTTGTCTCTTTTCTCTGCACTATTTCTAGGGCTGTAGCATCTTATGAAAGGACATTTAGTGTCCAATCATTCTAGGGAAGGAGATGAAGAGAGTGGTCGCATGGCAGCTTCAGAGAATTCTGGATTAGGTGGATTATTTAGACCTCTTTCAGTTAGGATTTAGATTAGGATTTACAACATAGATGGCATTGATCACACTCTGGCAGGATAGAGGTACCGCATCTATACTGGCTGTTCTTGACCCCTCATTGATCATTGTATCCTTCTGGGCCAGTTTTGGGAATTGGGGTTGGGTGGTACTGCATTGTGCTGGTTCTCCTCCTTCCTCTGGGGCTCGATGTATTTATATGTATATGTGTGTAAGACTAACTAGCATACATATTGCCTATGTTTTTCTTCTCTCCTTGACTTAATCTGTATTTGTGAGTGCATTTATACTGTGCATTAGAGAAATTGCATACATTATGTCCTTGAACTTTCAAATAGTTATGATTCTGACAGACATTTGATTAGTGGATAGAATCCTGATCCCTATTTATGTAGGTTTTTCCCCCAGGATTCTGCAGGGTTGGGGGGGGGAATAAAATGATACAACATTGTGATGAATTTTATAAAGTACATTTACTTGCAGAACCAAGACAATGTTAGGGTTTCTCATCATAGCACATACATCACCATTTATGACACTTTAATGGGCTGCCAAAATCATTTTAATAATTCAAAGCATGACATGGGGTACTTGGACTGTTCAGATGGAATGCAAAGGTAGCCTCCAAACTAATTCATTCTTCACCTGTCACTCCAGGACTGAGAAACCATAAAGCAAAACTAAGAATGATGAACACATCACAGCATGTTGTGCAATAAAAATCCAAAGTTCCAGCTGCCAAGATTAACCCTGCAATGTGAAAAGCAGTCTGCTCTGATCATTGAGAACCTATACTTTAAAAAAAAAGAAAAGAAAAGAAGTGTGATTGATTATTCAAATGCATATGTCCTGTAATTTGCATCTGTATTTTTATAGTTCATTGGCTGAGGACTGGGATTTGGGATTGATTTTTCTAACTGCTTCTGCTACCTGAAAATTGTCACTGACATTTGTAATTACCAATATGGCCATGCACATTTGCCCAGCATTGATTGCTAAACTATAACATCTTTTCCCTCTGGCTCAGAGTATAAATGGGAAGTCTTTTTGAATTAAGTTCTGTCTATGACTGGAGAATAACTGTGTTAATTATATATCATTTTAATAAAATGTAAGTGACAATAAAAAATAAAGCAAATGTGGATTTTGTCTTGGCCCTATTAAAACACTTTTACAAACTTTGCTACTCTGTACATTTATTCTTCCATGGTTTCATGAACTCTTTTTTTTAAATTTTGGTTACAAAAATGACCTAACACATATTTTAAAAAATAGATTTTTAAGATTTACAGAAAGCTTTTGGATGATTAAAAAAATGACACTATCTAAAGAACAGTGTTCTTTCAATGGCATATCCTGACATATTTTATCATACTTTTTAATGATTAAAAATAGATATTTCACTGAACGGCATGGTGGCCTAGAGGTGAAGACACTTGCCTCCCACCTGGAAGGTTGAGAGTTCAATTCTAGGCAATGACAGATATTTCTCTATCAGAGCACAAAGAGAAAATATCTGCTGAAAACTCCATGTAGGCATCAGGAAGGGCATACAGCCAATAGAATAAAATAGAGTAGAGTAGAGTAGAGTAGAGTAGAGTAGAGTAGAGTAGAGTAGAGTAGAGTAGAGTAGAG
>JANHFL010006644.1:294270-306676 GCA_032468155.1 Oxyrhabdium leporinum | reverse complement strand
ATAAGCTGTAAACCGCCCCGAGTCTTCGGAATGGGGCGGTATATAAATGTAAAAATAAATAAATAAATAAAATAAATGTTGTAGGATCCAATCTGGGCCGGTCAATCTTCGGCCAGAAATTTTGTCTTCCAAGCTTTCGGACTGCTACTGGAGCCCGTCTTCAGGGGGCTTCTTCTCTCTAGCTTGTTCCCTGAAGATGGTCTCCAGAAGGAGCCCAAAAGCTTGGAAGACAGAACCGCTGGTCCCGGTGACCGACCCAGATGGGATCCTGCAAGACGGGTTTTGTTTATCCAGCTCCTTGTTTTTCCCCAGCCTGCATCCAGCTCCGCATAAGAACAAGCAGAAATTGCCTTCTGCCCTCGAAATAAGATCTGCTCCGTGACTCGCCACCGAGAACAGTTACGCTAAATATCGCCATTAATTCAAAACAGATGAGCCTCGAGCCTCACACACCCCTAGCGCCAGATGACCTGACCTTTGCAACTTGCTGAAAGTCTCCCTGAAATTTACCAGAAGCATTGCAACTTCTGTAAAGATTTAAGATTGATTTATGGCAGGTCCGTAAATAATATCAGTTGCAAGGAGGGGGTGGGTGGGTTTCCTCTGCCAATCTAGCATAGATTTAGTGGCAAGGGGCGAACCGTGTTTGAAGGTCGGACAGACGTATCAGGGGAAGGGGAGGATATTATTAGAATTTCTTGCTAGTACCCATCTTCCATTGAACTGATTGTATAAATATAGTACGGCCCATCTACAGAAGGTTTCGATCTTCTGTACGGGGAGGGCAATATGACTTGTCCTCTTTAACCTTTTTGTGTGTGTTTGTGTGTGTGAATTTCTATTTCGCATTTACAGGCAGTAAAAAAGAAAATGCCTTTACTTAAACTTTCAGTCTTTTCTATGAAAGAAAGAGCGCAAGTTTCATTTTCTGACGAAAGAGGAAGCATTAATTCAGTGGGACGTCTTCTTCTCTTACTCTCTCAGATGACTTATTCGTCTGGTTGGAAAAATGAGTGGCTTCTGAAGAGGAGCCACTGAAAGCTGCAGCTAATTATGTTCCTGGAGTAAATAGTTTAATTTCCTTACGTCTGCTGCATGTCCAGGAAATTAATCTGGAGACGAAGGGCACTTTTAAGCAAAACTCTTGATCTGCAACTCTGACCAGTTCAGAGTGGGCCATTACAGGGGGATCTGGGAGACGTCTCAAAAAAAAGTCAAAACAGCAGGGGTGAGCGTGTAATTGCAATTCGTCCCCATCTTCATATAGAGATATTTAAAAGGTGGAGTTATTACACAGTTGCAGTGTAGAAAGTCAGCAACACACACACACACCCCATCCACCCACCCAAGAAGAATGAAATATTTTGGGAAATATTAAAAAGGCAGAATATTCTGTTTCCTGAATGGAGAAACATTTTGTTGTTTTTAAAGACAGAAAGTAGACTCAGTCTTCCTTAATAGCCCCCAGCAGATATTTTGTGCCCATTAAGAAAGATTAGGCCAGCCTATTCAGAAGCCAGCCCCAGTTTCCCTGCCCCCAAGCAGAAACTAAGAAGGCCAGCTTTTAGAAATGCAGATTTGCTAATCCATTCAGAAAGACTGGGTCAAGAGGGAAACTCAGATAAGCAACAAACAAAAGGTTGACAAAATTAGCTCAGGCAAGCACCTAGGATTAGCATTTCCTCTTTTGCCTATAGAGCCACCTATGACCCCTACATGACCCCATAGGAATCTGACAACAGCCAATAGAATATTAAAGGACATGTTCTTGCACAGGAATAGGAAGCTCAAATGCAAAGCCCAAAGAAGATATAAAACCCATCCACTCTCAACTCCTTTTTGTCAGCTGCCCAGAATCACATGTGGTTCTGTTCCATCAATAAACCATCTTTCCAATCAGCCTTCCAGCCTCCACTTTATCTCCAGTGCCTTTCTCCCGGCTTGGAACTGTACCTGGATATTTCTTCCAATAACCTTTTTTTTAGGATTAATGGTGTGTTTGTTCCAGACCTCGGGGACAAGATACAGGTAGTCCTCAAATTACAACAGTTCATTTAGTGAGTGGACTAGTTGAGGAATAAATCAGGTGAGTTAGAATTGTCCTTTTCTTCTTGGTAAAAGACAGACATTAAAATAATTACACATGTTATTTCTAAAGGAGAAACAAGGAAGTCAAAGTTAACCTGACCATGATACGTGGTAAGAAATTTATAAAAAAGCAAATTATTTATTTGCAATATTTGTAGGCTATTTAAATAATGAGAGGTTTGTGGAAAATACCGAAAAAATGCAGGAGACATAGAAAGTACATAATTTGCACGGCTTTCCTCGACTTAAAGTTTATCCGTCACAAACTCTTTGATGCTTATTTTCTCCAGAGACACATCAAATTGCTTGCTTTTAATTTGCTTGCCTGTTATCTTGTTGATGTGGATTTGGTAGACATTTGTAAAATTTGCTCTATTTTTTTTTAGAACTCTTGATAGCAATAGCACTTAGACTATACCACTTCACTGTGCTTGTACAGCCCTCTCTAAGCAGTTTACAGAATCAGCATCTTGCCCCCAACAACCTGGGTCCTCATTTTACTGACTTTGGGAGGATGGAAGGCCGAGTCAACCTTGAGCCGGTCAGGATTGAGCTCCCGGCAGTGGGCAGACTTAGCCTGCAATATTGCATTCTAACCACTGGGAAGTAAGTAAGTAAGTAAGTAAGTAAGTAAGTAAGTAAGTAAGTAAGTAAGTAAGTAAGTAAGTAAGTAAGTAAAGAAGGAAGGAAGGAAGGAAGATAGCATTAGCACTTAGACTTATATACTGATTCACAGTGCTTTACCGTCCTCTCTAAGCGGTTTACAGAGTCTGCATATTGCCCCCAATCTGGGTCCTCATTTTACCAACCTCGGAAGGATGGAAGGCTGAATAAACCTTGAGCCAGTGAGGCTCGAAGACCTGACAGTGGGCAGTGAGCTAGCCTGCAGTACTGCATTCTAACCACTGTGCCACCATGAATCTTATGGTCTTTTGTAGACTTTTTTTTTTAAAATCAATTACTCATAGTCCATGAGTTTCCATTTCTAAGGCTAGTATCTTGTTGTAGCTAGGGTACCAGGTCTTTTTCCATCATGCTTCAGGAGAGGCTATTGATAAGTCCCATCTGCATAATCTAAAATTCAGGTAAGAACGAAAAACGCCACTATGTTCCTGCAGACACACATGCTAAAAACATAATTAACCATGGTTTATAGGATAAAACTACAAATGGTTGAATTTCCAGAACATAATGGTTGGGTTCTGATGCCTTAAGTCGAAATGAAACAAACCCCATTATGCTTCAGTGCATTGTGTGAATCAGGATTATGAAGTATTTGAATTTTACCTCTTTGCCTATGGCAGGTCTTTTCGCAACAAATTGCTTTGATTCATCCTATTTTCATTATGTTAAGGAATTTCAGAATCTCCCCCACCACCACTTTCACGCAATAATAATTCTTCCTTTGACTCAGAGATGCCGTAGCTATCCAGAGCACCTGAAGATTAACCCTGCATGTTTCAGAGATATGATTTCCCTTATCTTCCTGCACTGCCTTACCAAGAGGCATTACTTGGACCCTGTAGAATGGGTTAATTATTTGAACAAAAAGCAGTAAGGAGATCAAATTGGCAATAGAATGAACTGCACTGATATGTTTTAATAGGCCAAAGCAAAAGGAACTCACCTCCTGAGCAAAGGGAAAGAAACGGGAAATGTCTTTGTAGCAAAAGGCCGGGGAGGAGAAAATATCAATCCCTTTTGGAGTTGGCTAAACTGGCCAATTTATATGAAAAGATGGTATTAAGTGGGGCATTGGCAGAAATTCTCAGGTGGAGCTTTTATAGTGTTGTCAGTCACATGCTAATGTCTGCAAAGAAAGCAGGAAATTAGGAGCTGGTGGAAAGTTGGCAAGCATAGCCCATGCGTTGTTGGGTTTTTTTGGGGGAAGAATGCTGCTTCCTGTTGTGTGAAAGAAGAACATAGAAAAACCTTGCGCTGTAGTGTGTGTGTGGCCTTTGTAACTGGTAACCATCATTTCCCTCTCTACTAGCCTTCAAATGTGGGCTTGCCTTGTGAAAAAGAGACTTTGCAGAATTGTCAATGATTAGAAGGGAGGAAAAGCTTTGATCCCTCTCCAATAGCCAACTGTTGTGCCAAAACCAACAGATAATGATTTTTACAGTATGGTGATAAATATTCCTTATGGTCTGATGGACTGGTATTACTAAATTTGACACTGACCACAGAGCAAAGTTCTCCCAATATCCTTATTTAACTTCGATAAATGTAATTCCCTGTTAGATCTCCAAAATAGTCATATGTATTAAGGGTCTTCCCAAAGTTGATGGAGGATAAAATTATAGGGACCAAATACGATTAATTTGCTATCCCTGGATGCAACCAAGTGATCCCTGTCAACATTGGAGGCAACCATGCAGTCAACAACACCAAGCTACCGGGGTGTCTCTGTAACCCAGTTGAAACATCACACTGAGCCAGTGTTATTTAACTATGATAGAATTGAATCCATGGTTATGAGGATTTATGCAACATGCTAAGCTTCAAATTTTGGCCTTCCTGAGATGGGTAGCCCTTGAGAAATCTACTATCACTAACCTGTCCAGCTACTTTAGCTACCCATACCCAGATACTTCTTACTTAATCTGTCCTGATCTCTAGTTCTCTCCTGCTCTTCCTCCCCACTGATTCAGAATAACAGAGAGTTGGAAGGGAGCTTGGAGGTCTTCTAGTCCAACCCCATGCTCGAACGGGAAAGCCTATACCATTTCAGACAAATCATTGTTTGTTTTCTTCTTAAAGATTTCCAGTGTTGGAGCATCCCCAACTTCCAAAGGCAATTTATTCCACTGGTTAGTTGTCCTGACTGCCAGGAAATTTCTCCTTTAGTTCTAGGTTGGTTCTCTCCTTGATTAGTTTCCATCCATTGCTTCTTGTCTTGGCTTCATCTGCTTTGGAGAACACGCTTCTATTTTAGCGGAAGAGGTTTATGGCAGCATGCATTTTGCCATCTGTATTGACTTCTCCTATCTTTGGGCAATTGGAAGTACTGAAGTTTGGGGTGCTCTGTAACTTTAGGTAGTGCAGTTGAGGAAACAGTGTTGAAAAATAAATTTAACTATCATGTTATTTTAAACTATATCAGCTTCTGGGTCTTTTTCCTCCCCCTAGGTCTTCCAAATATGATTCATCTTAAGCACCAAAGTCTCCAAATGCTTTACTACTCTGGGCTTAGCATGTTACATCCAACAATGTCAATGAAGTTTATGAACCGCTGTTTAAGGGCTAGTAGGGTGATGACCCTATTATTATGGTTTAAAGTAATTAGTTAAACAATGACTTGCCACACTGGTAAATTCTAACCAATAATTTATTCTGTTCATATCATTCCTGTTCTTGTTGACCTTAACTTGCTCCCTTTGTCTGGCTTTAGACCTCTGTCTGCTTATTGGCTGGGTTCATATGTTGAATTCAGGAACTGGAAGTGGGTCCATTAAGACTTGGGTCTTGACAAGGACCTGATCAAGTGAATCCAAAGGGGCAACAAGGAGCCTGACTTTTGGGACAAAGTCAAAAAAATACAGTGCTGCCCAGATAAATGGAGAAAGGATGTTACTATGTTGAAAGGTGCAGTGCTGTGCGTGTGTGTGTGTGTGTGTGTGTGTGTGGTTTTCACTTTGTCTGCACATTTTTTTCCAGAGCTATTTCTCCCACCTTCATGAACATTTGTAAACTAAACTGGAATAGGATTCACTGGGAAGACTCTATCTGAAGAGTAAAATAAACATAACCATGGCTATTCTATTTCTAAAAGGGTCAAAACAACTGCACAAGGTCTGTAGGCCAAGGGTTCTTATTAGATCACAGGTGTATCTTTATAGTTAAGTGTCTCGACCTTCATCTCTTCCTTGTTAGGTGCTTCATGAGGCTGCTCTGAAGGCCAGTTTATTAAAGCCTGTGTGATACTGAGTTACTATGGTGATGGGGGGGACATACAAGAAAAACTGTTAAGAACTAATTTTGTATCCAGTGCTGAGTTAGTAAATAATCAAATCTATCTTGATTTAGAACGTGTTGGGTATGTCTTCAGTCTGCTGTTTTGCCTGACACTTTTTGATTGAATCTTCTAGTTTAAAATTGTTTGAAGGTCCTGTCACTAACACAGAACATGGGTTGGTTGGTTTTGATTAGTATATTAGGAAAAGCCAGCTGTGGTGTTTTAGAAAATGTGATTTATGGCTGAGCATTATGTCCAAACCAGAGCAGCCTAGTTTGTTCAACAAACAAGGATTAAAACAAAATACACTTTGATGGGCTGTCTGAGCCAGGCACTAATTAGTTTTTCATTCATATACTGGCTAAGCTTGTACTGATACAGCTATATTGGATGGCATCGTCTACAGAAGCTCCATGATAGCAATGGCAATAGCACTCAGGCTTAGATACTGTTTCAGAGTGCTTTAGAGCCCTTTCTAATAATTTTACAGAGTCAGCATATTGTCCCCAACAATCTGGGTCCTCATTTTACTGATCTTGAAAGGATGGAAGGCTGAGTCACCCTTGAGCCCCTCAGAATTGAACTCTTGACAGTGGACAGAGTTAGTCTGCAATACTGCCTTCTAACTACTCTGCCACCAGGGCTCTATATCGCCTCATAGTGCTTTACAGCACCCTCTGAGTGGTTTACAATGTCAGCATATTGCCCCCAACAATCTGGATCCTCATTTTACTGACTTTGGAAGGATGACAGGTTGAGTCAGCCTTCAGCCAGTCAGAACTGAGCTCCTGGCAGTGAGCGGAGTTAGCCTGCAATACTGCATTCTGACCACGGCCCCACCACGGCGCCGATGCTTTGTTTCTGTGGCACTGAAGATTTCCCCAGAATAAGAAGAGTAAGGCTGGAGGAGAATAAATGTCCTTGCTTTTCAGACATTCCATCTTTTGCAAGAAAGTGTGGGGCAGACTGGGGGAGTAATTACGGAGAGGGTGGTGGTCACCTGTAAGCTATTCCATCATAAAATGCCAGTGATGTGGAAATACAAAATTGTACGAGTAGCAATCCATATGCCATCACATGGCAGAACAAAAAAAAATCTGTGCTGGAGAATTAAAGGCTTCAAATATTGGAGGGGAAAGGGAAGAGGAGGAGGGAGACTAAAAAGGAAACATCTTCTAACTAGGATGCTCTTGACATCTGGAAATGACAAGATGCTGGAAAGCTGGCATGAAAGCATGATGGCAATGAAGGTGTACAAATTCAATGGGTGGAAGTAAGATTTTTTCCCCCACCTCTTTTTCTCCTTTTTAATGACTACGTGGAGGATGAAATCCCAAATATCTTTTGCTGTTAGTGTTGTTAGTGTTAGCAAATGTGCCCTTTTAAAAAATGCCTTAAAAAGATGAAAGAAGTTAATTGTCAGAGTCCTTTAGTGAGTTTTTTTTCTCTTTTGGGGCAACGCATTGCTAGCTTGTGTGCTTGATCTCCCACCTGGATAATTGTTGCAAACTTCTTCTGGTATGATATTCTTTTAATGCTTTCCAGGTCACAAAAAGAGTTTTGTTTTGCTGCAGCAGTGAGGAAATACTGCAGACCTGAACGTACGAAGTAGAATTTAGTGAAGACACAGCTGTGGGAGACATCAGAATGTAGTCTTTTGAGAGCAGGAGTTACAACAGGAAGTAATCTGGTTTTCACTTACCTTGCCTTGGGTACTGTAATGCTCAGAGCATTCTTATACCTTTGGGACATGTTCCCATAGATCCAAGTCAATATTTCATCCAGAAATTATGCTGGCTGTATCCAGGATTCTGAATAGGTTTCTCTAATTAATGAGAGTTAAAGGCCCAATTAATATATAGGGAAACATGGAGATGACCTGACACAAATTTTAAAAAGTGCAGAATATGTCATGAGTCCTGCTAAAGGGGAAAGTATTAGGAAAAGATAGCTAGCTCTCTTGTGACTAAGAACGAAGGAAGAAAAAATGAATCCGATACCATTTATATAGTTTATGTCCAAAACACATAATTCTAGTCTTCTTGTGAAGTCTGTTTTCTGATTTGGACAATCTCAGGATAATAAGGAATATCAGAGGAATAGAGTTGGAAGGGACCTTGGGGGTGGGCCTTCTAGTCCAAGCCCTCTGCTCAAGCAGGAGACCCTATACCAATAAGTTCCGTAGTGGCGCAGTGGTTAGAATGCAGTATTGCAGGGTTAACTCACTGCTCACTCCAGGAGTTCGATTCTGAGCGGCTCAAGTTTGACTCAGCCTTCCGTCTTTCCAAGGTCAGTAAAATGAGGACCTAGATTGTTGGGGGCAATATGCTGACTCTGTAAACCGCTTAGTGACGGCTATAAAGCACTGTGAAGCAGTATATAATCTAAGTGCTATTGCTGTTTCTATTCCAGACAAGTGGCTGTCCAGTCTCTCCTTAAAAGCCTCCAGTGTTGGATCAGTCACATATCTGCAATAGTATAGGTTCTCCTGCTTGAGCAGGGGGATGGACTAGAAGACCTCCAAGGTCCTTTCCAGCTCATTCATTGTCAGCTCCCCCTCTCCTTCCAACTTAAGAAAGTAGAACTCTTGAAACTTGGAATTTCAAACAGGATACATTTATTGAGCAGAAGTGATAGGAGGCAAAGTGAAAGCAAGATCTAAAATTTAACAAAGAAGACAGTAACTTTTAAGATACCCCAAACCCCATCCCGGTCTTGTGATGGCTACTGGCCAATCCACAGGTACAAAGATGCTTTGGTAATGGTCATTTCAAAGAAGAGATAAGGACCCTTAGAGGGCCTCAATCAGGAATGTAACAAGATTGAGAAACAAAAGTGTAGGAAAGCGAAAGTTATGCTAATAGGATTTATAGTGTCCTTTCCCCTGCGTGCCAGGCAGTGGAAAGTTACAGGAAACCATTCCCCCTTTTCCTCCCCTGGAAGAATCGCAGATACACATTTGGGGATCTGACATTCATTCTATGTGCATCCAGAATGAAAAACTTCTGAACGCAAGTCAGAATTGAGAATTGAGATACATAAATCAGTAACTTGTCTGCAGGAAACTAGCATTTTTGAGAAACTGCAAAATGTAAAAATGGTTGCAGCATTGTGTTTGCTGCTTTAAGTACCCTAGCTGTGATGGCTTCACAAAGAAATGCATAAATGGAATGGATTTCTGCCGGCCTGTGCAGAGTTTGAGAAAGGAAAAAATATTACTAATTTTTTCAAGTGTGTGTCCAGGACTGGGGAACTCAGGCATTTCGAAGCAAAGAGTGTCCTTGATGCGAACCCAGAAGCTTAAACTCCAACTCTATCCTTTTTCCTTCTGATCAATGTGGCAGTATCATATTTGGTCTTGGGATTGTCTCTCGCTTATCTTGGCTGTAAGATCCTATTTAAAAAAAGGAACAGCAAGAGATCCCTCAAACTGAGTGATGTCATTTGAAGCTTAGAGTACTCACCTCTGTCTCTAGAGATGATTGCTCATTGTTTACAGCTTTTGCCACAGCACTTGGAGTCTCCTTGGTTCTCCTTGAGTGATAGTGCTGGTTCACAGCAGGGTGAGTGGAAGGCCGCTACAGCAAAACTAAATTCTTCACAACAATTGCAAAATAAGACCTGTCCTGAAAATAAACCCTAGCATGTTTTAATGCATGTGCCTAATATAAATCCTACCTCCAAAGTAAGCCCTACTTAAGAGCCTGCACAGCTGGATGGTTGCCCATTCCATCTAGTTGCTCATGGTACCATGGGGAGGCGCAGCTACTCCACATGCCCCACACTGGCTTATCTTAGGGCCCCCATAGCCAGACCATCCACACCCCAACACCTCACCACCAGCAACTATGTGAAGCAGGAGTCCACGTGGCCATCGGCCCACTTCTGCTTGCTTGTGGCCGCAATGGAGCAGGAAGCCAAGCAGTGTGCTGGTGCCATGGCCATGAGGCAAGGCAGGTGTTGGGGAATGGATGGCCTGACTCCAGGGGCTCTGAGCTAAGCCAGTGCAGGATGCATTGGGCAGCTTCACCCCCCCGACCTCACCTCGTGGATCTGGCACCAGTGCATTGCTTGGCCTCCTGCTCCATTGTAGCCGTGAGCAAGCAGAAGTGGGCTGGTGGTCATGTGGTGTCCTGGTGGATGGGGCTGCTGGAGCCATGACCGCAAGGCAAGGCATGGATGGCCTGGCTGTGGCTGGCCTGGCTGTGGCTGGCCTGAGTGTGGGGGCCCTGAGGGGAGTGTGGGGCATCTCCAACCCCCACACCTCACAGCTGTCCTGGTCCTGGTACATCATATGGCCTGTGACTCCCATACAGGGGGGGAAAAATAAGACACCCTCCAAAAATAAGCCCTAGTGCTTATTTTGGGCCCCAAAATATTTATATGGTCCCTGGTTGTGTGTGGCTTTTAGTTGTTAACAACTAAACCTAACAACTAAAAGCCACACACATCCAAGAACCATAAGCCTGAAAGCTTGGAAGAAATAATTTTTGGTCCCAGTGACTGACTCAGATTGGATCCTGCAATTTATTCAGTTTTTGTTCATTTGGTCTGGAACACGTCAGAACACATCTCCTTGTCTGCTTGTTTGCCCATTGTCTTTCTGAAAAAGAGGTGTGAATGCAGATCAAGAGGTAAACAGTGTTATATGGGGACAGATTTAAGGCACTATAAGTAGAAATCCTGTTTTAAATTACTCCCCGTTACTGAAAGCCAGGGCGTATAATGTTGAATTGGAGTATCATGATCAGCAAAATGAGCTCTATGTATCCCTCTGGCAGAGTTGTAGTTACTTAATCTCAGTGTACACAGAGCATGTGTGAAAGACAACCCAGCATTCAGTGAAAAATACAGCAGATAGCACAGGCTGAAGCCATGAAAAAACAGAGCCATAGCTACTACTTTGATATCTTAGAAGCAAAAGAGAAGCCAGAGGTCCTTCTGAACTAAACCTCTACATGTTTAGGAAGAGTGCATAGATAATAAGACATTTCTCACTGTTGCTTCCACTGTCACATTCTGCAATGGCTCTGCCATGCATGAATTGAGTATCACTTATTTGGTTATATTACACCCTGAGCTACAGGTTCAGAAATTTTCCTATATTCTCAGCTAGGTATAAAGAGACAGAATTGGACAGAAAATCCATATATGAGTGACTTCTCAGATCTCTAAATACTTTCATCAGAATATTAAATAGAAAAATGAACAAGATGGAACCATCACACATCTCATAACCCAAAGGAATATCAGTTCCATAGTACCAATTTCTTGAATTCTACCTATCAGACATAGCCTCAGTTTCAAGTGGAGAACTTCAGAAGATTCCATGATGGTGCTTTTGAAATCTAATGAGAGCTCCAACAGACGTGGAAAGGAATATTCTCTTTCTGTCTAGCATCTCGTTGATCATCCATGAAAGCTACCAGTTCCAAAATCAGGTTGAAACTAGCATGAAAAAGTTTCAAACTGCATCGAAGGATAGCTCTCTCTCTGTCCTGCTAGAAAGCTTCAGCATTCCATTAAAATCTGAATATTGTTCAGCAGAGTCAAATGAATAGTTTTCTCTCTAGTCATAACTAGTCTATTGAACTTCCTTCTGAGGGTGACCTGTCCCTCTCTGATGGCTTTACCTTCCTTTACAAAGTCATTTATTCGTCAGCAGGCCTCTCTCACCTCTAAAAGATCTGTATTTTCAATTCTCTAGATAGGTTTAATCTTCTGATCTTCATCTTCAAATGATATACCACCTTGAATGTGCTTTATTCTAATTACCTGGAAGCCACTATGTGTGTTTTAGACCCCAGGTGTTGCTTTGAAATGATTCTTTGTTTCAGTGAAGCACCCCCTTGGATCTCTGAACAGTATTGTGAACAGCAGTAAGACGTTATGTCCCAAAGGTGCTTTTTCAAGAGGCAAGTGGACTTCCTTGTTTTTCTTTGAAGACCTTTCACTTCCCATCCAAGAAGCTTCTTCAGCTCTGACTGGAATCAGCATAGAAAAACAAGAAAGTCCAGTTGTCTCTTGAAAAAGCACTTTTGGGACAATCATGACCTGGATGACTGAGAATCTTCATAAACAATAAGATGTCAGTCACTATAGACTGTGATAGGACTGCTATGCTAGTATGCTGCAATCAATGATTGTCCCTTGATTTATTAATTTTTTTACTCCCCTAATTGTAGTTTAGCATATACACAAGAAGGCGGGTGTGTCTGTTTGAGGGACATCTATCCATGGTTCATGGGACGTGATGGCCCAGTGTTTAACAACACTGAGTTTGTGGGCCGGAAAGCTGACAACCCGGGTTCAAGACCCAAGCATTGTGCAATGGGCGATCTCCCATTACTTGCCTTAGCT
>JANHFL010006644.1:188881-212013 GCA_032468155.1 Oxyrhabdium leporinum | reverse complement strand
GCTGTAAACCGCCCCGAGTCTTCGGAATGGGGCGGTATATAAATGTAAAAATAAATAAATAAAAAAATAAATAAATTTTCTCTGACTACTGAAGAGTTAGGTAGGCAAAACACTCTCATCGTACGTTGTTTTGTAAAAACAAATCAATACTTCCATCTTTTTAGAAGCAAATAAAATATATGAGGATGATCTCCCTCCCTTCCTCATTCATTCTGAAAGCTGCCATTACAGGCATAGATAAATATTTGGATCAGTTTCTTCAAAGAAACTTTTTATTACCCAATTCTGCCTGATCTGTAAAACAATTATATTTAAATTTGTTACGGCCATTCATTGCAACTGACTCCGAATGGCTTTGGGAATAAGAGATTATGCTCTCTGGATGCTCACATTTTGCCTGGTTAGAATTTAAAGCGGAGCAATTTTACGACGTAGTTCTGAATAGTGCAAGGGATTCAGTCTGAAATCCTGAATGGGCACCTTGTGACATGCTGTAAATTCTCTCCATAAAATTACTTCTGTTGGGGAAAGTTGCCGTGCAATTATGAATTCTGATTTTGAAAAGAAGATTAGTTCCCTCTGCAAAAATTGTGATGATGCATTAATTGATGGATCAGCAAGTCCTTGGAGGTGAGGGCGAAATCTGATTGACATTGCCAGCATGACTTCCGTGCAATTGTTTTTATCAATATAAGGATCCTTTCTGCTTCCTAAGGCAATCATGACAATATTTGGCAATTAAGTACTAGTTAACAAGCTCTTTAGTACTGTGGTGCACTCTTATTAATTAAGCCTTGTGATTCCCTTATGCTTGACACAGGATGGTTATTTCATCTGCCATGAAAAGCTATGGATGAACCTCAGGCTCTGTCACTACTGGAGGTATATGAAAAGGATGCAGGAACCCATCCTGAGGCTGCATAGTGAGCCAGTGATTTAAAAGCGGGCAAAACAGTTTAGTTTCTTAACTTTATAGGCCATGCACTTAGCTTTGTTGTATTGATGCATGAATTTGCTGAACTTCTGGGAGAAAAGAGGGGGGGCAACCTAGTTTCCAAAGCACCTGAGAGCAGGACAAGAAACAACGGGTGGAAACTAATCAAGGAGAGAAGCAACTTAGAACGAAGGAGAAATTTCTTGACAGTGAGAACAAATAACAAATGGAATGGCTTGCCTTCAGAAATTGTGGGTACTCCATCACTGGAAGCTCTTAAGAAGAGACTGAACAGCCATTAGCTTGAAATGGTCTCTTGCTTGAGCAGGGGGTTGGACTAGAGAACTATAAAGGTCCCTTCCAACTCTGTTATTCTGTTAAAATATACTTGTGCACACCCCTAATAATGCAGAAAGTAATGCACTTTTCATAATTTCTGTAAAAGATGATCTGGAGCTGATCTTCTGTAAATGTTCAGCCACAAAAGATGGCTGGCACTATATTCAGATGGAGGAAAGGAAGACTCAACCCACTTAAAATGATGAACTGAATCATGGGGTCCTTGGTGGTCTTTGAGTTTGGTGGGTTTCTTTTAGAGGTTTCATTACCAAATTAGCTAGCATCATCAGTGTATTGATTGTAGGAAATGACCAAGCTGAGCCCGAGGGTGGGGTCAAATGCATCATCAGTCTAGAGTCCCTAGGCCCCTGAAAGAGACCTAATTCCAGCCTCCATTGACTCTCATCTGGCACGAATTTGCCTCTATCATTAGTAGATCAGATTCTTCTATGTAGAGTAGAATAGAATAGAATAGAATAGAATAGAATAGAATTCTTTATTGGCCAAGTGTGATTGGACACAAAAGGAATTTGTTTTTTGTGAATAAGTTCTCATTGTACATAAAAGCTATAAGTGATAAATCATGATCATAGTCATCATAAAAATACATTCATCATAAATCATAAAAAAACAACAGTGACAGAATCAACACAAATTGTACTAGGAAACTAAATAAAACAATATAAATCATAAAGATAGAAGAAACAAAGTTATAGTCATAAGTAGAAAAGGAGAGAGGTAATAGGAAAGATGAGAAGATTAATATTAATACAGTCTTACTAAATAGTTTGATGGTGTTGTGGGGATTAGTTCTTTAGCAGAGTGATGGCATTCGGGGAAAAAAACTGTCTTTGTATCTAGTTGTTCTAATGCGCAGTGCCATGTAGCATTACAGGGAATAAACTTGTAGTAGTTTTTGAACTCTATCCTGGTTCCAGGTTTCTTGCATATGAAATTGATAATGTTAGCCAGTTTGATAATGAAACATTTTCAAGAAAGCAATCACACTCAGAGAACACCAAGGACTCCACATATCAACCCCGAGCTACAAATATTCTCTTTTATCGGATTAACTAAATGCATACATCATAAAACTTCCCAAATTCTTGGTGACTGCTTCAGAGTGCCAAGCAAAGGCAAGTTCTCTTTATTGGCTAAGTTCAACTTCATTTCTTTTAATGCAGAATGACAGTTTCTGTAATAGAGTGCAGAGGGATTTCCTGTTCTATGTCAGCTGGAGTTGCCATTTTTTCCCCTTGGATTTCCTGGAGGCCTTTCGCACGTTTGCAATTTTGGATTTCACACGTATCACTGTTTTTGGTAAACCCATTGCCAGTTTTGGAAGTGCAGTCAGGCGTGGGCTGCCAAAAGTAAATGTGGAGGCTGTAGAAATTCCTTTTCTGCCATGGCACAAGAGCAAAGCAGCAGATTCTTCACTATACCGAGAGAATTAAGTGGTTTCTAAGTGGCCAGATATACCTATTTACTGATTGTTTTCCCCATACTATCAGATGTAAATTCTGCTATGAGTTCCCGATTAAAAGAGAAAGAGGTTGATGCATATTCCAACGATTATTAGAATCACATTTTCATTCCTGGTCCATCTGATTTCAAGTCTCCATCCACCCCTGATTTGAGCCGCTGCCCAACTCTGTCAGCTCAGAGCTTCTACTGTGACTTTGTGAAGGTCAGTTTTTTTTGTCTGAAGTGAGGCTGGTAGGAGCAATGTGTGATGCACAGTGTCAGCCATAAAGGAAATAGCACATAAAAAAAGTTTTTCTCGCTTTCCTCTCTCTAGTTTTTTTTTTCTTTTTGCTGTGCCGAAGGAAAAGGGCCCAGTGTTCATTTAGCATTCATAAAGTCCTGCTATGGAAATATCTTTAAATTCTGCAGAGGGATACTTGAAGGAGCAGTCAAATACTCATCCCTTCTGAGGTCTTCATCTGCTCGACAGGGGGTGGGGATCACGAAGGCTGTGTCCTCCATCTTTCTCTTCTTCTCCATCTCTCAAACATGCTAATCTTCTTCAGCGCAGTCATGACCCACAGATTAGGAGTTTGACAACTGGCTCAGTGGGAGGATTCAAGATTCTGAAATATCTCCCACTCTGTTGAGGAAAGAACAGTTGCAGGTAAGACAGGTATTTAATTATGCAGACTGCTGCATTCATCATTGATGGAGGACAGCAACATAATGGGCGCTCCAAGCAGTAGCTTTGTTTGCATATACTTTACACGAACATGGCAGGTGCCCAGCTCCAGTTGGTGGCCATGTGCTTATGCTACAATATTTTTATTATGAAATGTACAAAACATAAGAGCTTTTTCTTAAAAAAAAACACACACCAAGAAACCTCTTGAAAGCGCTGATGAATAAATAGTTGGGCTTCTATTTACTTTGCTTTCGCGGCTTTCACACTTTCCTCGACATATTTCATTTTGTGTCTGCATGTGTATATTTATGTCTCTCTCTGTTTCCTTCTGTAGCCACAGGAGTGGAAAACCTGAGGTTTTACATCTTCTCCTCCAAATGTGCAGCAAATGAAATTCAAAATTCTCAAATTCTGGTCTTTTTAGTGGTCTGGTAAGGAATGGGGTTTCAGATGGCCAGACGATGGAATTTGTTGTTTTAAAGAGAAATTTCTTGTCTTAGTGTGTTAGCACTGATGATCAGATTGAAAAACTGATTTATTCAGATCTTCTTCTTTCATTCCTTTTTTCTGAAACGTTAGTGGGATTGTATTATAAAGCAGTTGTCTAATTTTATTAAAAAAAAAAGGGCTTTTATTGATGAAACTGCCATGAGATCATAGGCCGGCCAGCTAAGACCTACTAGAGTATTTTAGGTGAGAGAGGGATGAATTGGATCTAAGAACAAGCAGGAAGAAGTAGAAGTATGCATTTCAAGTAACCAATCCAGGGAACTGGAGGACATAGAAACCAAACCAAAACAGTTGGCATTTACATGAACGGATCAGTTGGTATCACATGGACAGAGCAGTTGGCATCATATGGACAGATCAGTTGGCATCACATGGACAGATCAGTTGGCATCACATGGACAGATCAGTTGGCATCATATGGACAGATCAGTTGGCATCACATGGAGAGATCAGTTGGCATTACATGGACAGATCAGTTGGCATTACACGAACAGACCAGTTGCATTACATGGACAGATCAATTGGCATTACATGGACAGATCAAACAGAATCTACAAGGACAGATCAAGCAGGCTGAGGGAAGTCAAAACAGCCCAACAAGAATTGCTCAAAGCAATTTCTGGCCTTTGAGTCAGGAGATGAAACAAAGAATCGGTCTAGGAGAGTTTGACATAAAAAGGCAAAGATTGAAAACTGGCATGACAGCTGTCTATAAAGTATAAAAACAGTTATCAGCTTCTATACTGAAGCTCCAGTAGCTTGTAAGCCCTCACATCGGTGTTGTTATGGGTCCTTCCTACTAAGAGTATACATTGTTTTCTGTGTTGTGAGCAAATGGTAAAAGAAATCTGGGAGCCAAGATGTCTGTTGAGTAAAACATGTTATTTGTGCAAGTTTGAAAGCTTTCCTGGAACTTCTGACCTCTCCAGTGCTAACAAGCTCAAAAGATCAATGCGGAGAAACAATTTTGCTCAACAACAAGATGGTTCCTCTTTAGGCTCCCTCATTTGGAAAAGGCAGATGCTTGCGAAAAATACATCATATTCTCATTAATCAGATTTTTCTTTCAGACTGTACACTTTCCCTTAATTTCCTTGCCACTGGGTGCAAGATCAACTGCCTGTTATCCTTTCTCTCTATTCTTCTCTTCCCACACGTTGAATTACTATTTTAGTGTGCCAACATTGGCTTCCATCCAACTTGCTCTTCTGACCTCAGATAAGGCTGTCTTCAAGAGAAAAAGATGGGTTTACATATTTCTGGGTGGGGAAGGGGTTGTTCCTTTTTCAAATCAATGAATTAAAACAGTGGCAAGATCTCAAGAAATCCAAGACTACGTCAGTCAATCTAGTTAACTTTCTATTCTGCTATTACCTTAAATGAGGATCATCCTGAGAACATGAGGTGATGGCATGAGGCCACGTGGCCCATTAGATCTTGCAATTTTTATTGTGCATTTGATTTCACTTGTCCTCTCTGGCAAATGATGATCAGAGAGGGAAGTATAAGCAAAGAGGCTCAACAACAATCAGTAGGGACATAATAATACTTTGTTTTTCATTTTAGAATTGCTGTGGGTAAACTATTAACAGCCTTCGTTCTTTGTAACTTTGGGGAGGGGGAAACACTGGGGTTCAAGTCCCCGCCACGACCACCTAAAGAGAAAAGATGACTTATAATTACAGCAGCCATTAAAAGTGATTAATGATAGCAAAAGAACTTCCAGCAAATTTCAAAGCAATTAAATACTAATTAATTCATTCACACTGCTGAGCCGCATATTTGCTTTACTAGTGGCATTTATGACTGCTACCTAATGCATAATTTGAAAATATTGAAATGCAGCAGGTTATTTTCAGAGAAATTCCTACCCCTGAGTAAACACAAACAGTGGCTGATTTGTTTATCTTATGATGCTAATTGGCAGTTTATTAATACTGTATTTATTTTGATGAACACCTTCTCTGTTGTGAGCTTCTTTTATAGGGCAAGATGGAAGTGACGATTGGACAGTGTGGTTGATCTGGGTTGTCAGATTGATCCCATTTTGGATTATTAGGATTATTTGGATTATTAGGAGGATTTCACCCATGCTTGCAGCAGGATTGTCTTCATTTTTTTAAAGACTTTAAGAAAATGTTAAAACCATAGAAAGGCACTGAGACACTCATCCTGCTTGCAACAATAATAATTTATTAAATTTATATACCACCCAATTCTCAATGACTCTGGGTTGTTCGTAACCATCAGTGAAATTGCAATAAAATATTCCAGATGAAAGATGGCAAGCATGTTGAAGCAAAGGATCTCACTCTCCATTGCTCAAGGCATGGGTGAAGAGACAAGTCCTCATGGCTCTTCTAAATAACAGCAGAGCAGGGGACATCTGGATCTTGGGGGAATCTCATCCCAACCAGCAGATTCGAGATGGTACACTTGTAGAGTCCCAATAGAAGCTATCGTTTAACTGAAGGAACCTGGAGCGCACCCACCTTACAGTATCGAATCGGCCAGTCCTGCCCATATTGACTGGCATAATTTATCCAGATGCTGACAGCCCAGGTTCGAGGCCCGAGCTCTGTGCAACGGGGTGAGTTCCTGTTCCTTGGCCCAGCTCCTGCCCACCTAGCAGTTCAAAAGCATGCAAATGAGAGTAGATCAATAGGTACCACTTTGGTGGGAAGTAAGTAGATCAGTAGGTACCACTTCGGTGGGGAGGTCCATGCCCCTTTGGCATATAGTCATGGTGGCCATATGACCATGAAAAATGTCTTCAGACAATCCTGGCTCTTGGCCAGGAAACAGAGATGAGCACCATGATAAGGAAACCTTTACTTTTTTTTAGTTTATCCAACCTTAAGTTTGGGACTTCATAGCTGCAGGGCAGATGCTGTCTCATTATAATCTTTCCACAACAGAGAAGAAATTTAAGATGCAACAAAACCAAAGATGGCCACAAAGACTCCATTCTGGGGTGGGAGAAAGAAATCAATAGATGGCTACTTCATCACTTGTGGAGGGCTTATCAGAAAATGGCACATTTTCCTTGGGTTTCCTTTAGATTCTCCCTCCCTTGATACAGGATATTATAATTGGATATTTTCCCCGCCTCCCCTGCTCCTATTATGATTTCTTTCCAGTTGCTTTTCATGCCCAATTTGCTGTTGGAAGGAACAGATATTCTGATTAAATTAAGACAGACACGCAAACAGCTGGCCTGCCAAACTAGGTTTTTATTAAAAATAATATTGTTTACAAAGCTTTCTTTTCTTTTAATGAAGAAAATAAAACGACTGTATTCTATCCAAGCAGCTAGCAGGTTTGCTTCATGCGAGATGAAAAATGAACAAACAAGAAGAAACATTAATATGAATTGTACGGAGTGGGCAAGATTACTGCTTTATGCATCTCCATAAGAATTACTTCTCTTATGACTATCCCCCCTTTCAGCTATACCCCAAAATGTTGAGTATGAAGGTGCCAACCCGCTGAGATAGTCCAGACATGAAGTACCAACCACATGTATTAACACTATCTTTATTGTAAGCTTATAGTAATAGAATATTGGAAGTATGAAAGTAACTCTCCCCTCCTTTCCTATTACTTCCCCAATAGATTTTTGCACTAGTGTCAGAAGCACAGAGGTGCTTCCAGGTTGAAAGGATTAGCTGGTGACATCACTCTTGCCTGGGGGATTCTCAGTTGGGGGCTCCTTTTACTTCTCAGGCAGGAGCTGGAATGAAGGACATGAGCTCAACCCCACCCCTTGGCAGTTCTTGGTTTCCAACGTGGGCTTGCTAACCTCCTGCCCAGCATTCCAACCACTTGAGCCACCATGCTCCATCCCCCAACAGGGTTGCTTGATGGTAAGGGGTCAAGTGAAGTGAGAGTGAACCAAGAAGTGGATGGACAAAGGTCTCCTTATAAGTAAGCATATAAGTAAAAAGTAAAAAAAAGGGGGGGGGGCATAATGGCTTAGCAGTTAAAGACACTGAGCTTCTTAGTTGGAGAGCTGACAGTTAGGGTTCGAGACCCGAATGCCTCACAATGGGGTGAGCTCCTGTTCCTTGCTCCAGCTTCTGCCCACCTAGCAGTTTGAAAGCATGCAAATGCAAGTAGATAACTAGATACTATTTCGGTGGGAAGGTAATGGCATTCCATGCAGCTCAGCATATAGTCAGGTTGGCCACATGACCACGGAAGTGTCTTCAAACAATGCTGGCTCCCTCTGCAAGAAAATAGAGATAAGCACCGTCCCATAGGGTTGAAATCGATTGGACAGGGGAAAACATTTTACCATTATCAGTAAGAACTATTTTTTTTTTAAAAAAAGGAAAGGTGCAAGCTATCTAAATAGCTCAGGAGGAAGAAACAGCTATCATTCAACAATGGGGCAGCTAGGATCTCAGAAAAGTAACAAAGTAAGTTGTGTATTGTTGAAAGATTCATGTGCCTTGTCATGAGATAGCATCCCCCCGCCCCCTTTTCCTTAGAGCAGCTGGACTCTTCTGCCATGTTAGGTCTGTATCTTTCCATCTAGATAACACTCTTTTCTGTGCTTTTTTAGTGCATCTCAGTGGGAGTACAGAATCTGACAAACACCAAAAGTTATCAAACTACAGCTCCCAGCAGTCCCTGCCAGCATGAAAATGGAGTCAGATACCGGCGCTCTTGCAGTGTTTGGAGAGCTACAGTACACATTCCCATCCCTATCATAGTACTTCTCACACAAAGCCTGTTTCAGCCTAGGGAGTTGTGTGAAGCATGTGTGCATGGTTCAGAACTCGAGGGATAAGTTGTATGCAATACTGGCCTGGTAGTTGACAGGCTAAACTTAGAATCTGCTTTGTACTTTTTTTCCCACTCAACCAAATTGATTGCATTGGATGGAAACCCAGGTCTCCTGCTGTTTTGGGACAAAAGGAAACCACAATGCAGGGGTGTTTTTTTTTTGTCAGCGTGTGTGTGATCCTGAAGATATAAAACAGGAAATTGGAGAGCCAGATGTAGACTATGGTTTTCAACTTTTAACACCTACAGAAATTAGATAAAGCAAACCTCCCCTCCCCCCCTCAACCTTTAGCCTTATCATTCTAGAGAACTCTATGAACCTTAAATGTTAATTTCTTTTAAGCAGTTAAAAGTAGAGGTTAAGTAGGTAGACACACTCTCCAGTTGTTTTTTTTAATCCTGGTTTCTTTTTTCCCCTATTGTTCCATCTGTTGGCATGACTCTCCTATTCCCCACAACAATTGAATAGGGGATTTTTTTTTTAAAAAAAAGAAAAGACGAATAGCTCGAATAAAAGAGTTTAATTTGCAAGAGGATTATGTACTTCTGCTTTCAGCCTCCCAGATTCAAGTGAAGGAAGCAAGGTCTTTTCATTCAGCTTCAGGAATGATATATTTTGAAACTGGATACACTACATTATAAATCATGCAAATGTAGCAAGTGGGATATTTTGTCTTCAAATTTTATACAAGGTGGTCGCTGAGCCAAGGACAAAACGTCTCATTGAAGTTTCCAGATGAAAATGCATATTGCATTAAGCACGTGCGCATGTGTGAATGCATGGTTTGAATCTAGCCGCAGGGGTATTCAAACCATGGGTTATGATGTAGAGCTTCTAAACTGCTCTTGTGGAATACCAACCAGACCGTTATTATATGAAACTAACCATGATGATATTCAAACTCTGACATGGAACTTCTACAACCACCCAAATGGAACACCAACCAGATCCTCCTTATGTGAATCTAGCCATGGTGGAATTCAATCCATGGTTATGATGCAACACTTCTAAACCAAGAATAAATACCAAGAAAACAGTTGCAGGAACTGGTCATGGTTAGTCTAGTGAAGAGAAGGACCAGGGGAGACATGATAGCTGTGTTCAAATATTTGAGGGGCTGCCACAGAGAGGAGGGGTCAAGTTGTTTTCCAAGGCACCTGGAGGCCAGAAAAGGAATAATGGGTGGAAACCAAACAAGGAGAAATTCAACCTGGAAATAAGGAGAATTTTTCTGACAGTGAGAACAATCAACCTATGGAACAGAAGTTGCCTTCGAAGTTGTGGGAGCTCCATCACTGGAAGCTTTCAAGAAGAGACTGGACCGTCATCTGCCAGAAATGGTGTCGGGTCTACTGCTTGGGTGGGGGGAGGTTGGGCTAGATGACCTACAAGATCCCTTCCAACTCTATTAATCTGTAATCTAAATCCTCCTTTACTCCTTGTTTGAAGATTACAATACTTCATTGTTGATTGAGTTCCAAAGATCCATTTAAATCCCAAGTCCTGATCAGTGCCTTACTCTGGCTTGGTCCACTGAAAGTTCCACGAAGACCAATAGAACAGTATATAACTCCCAGATTTTCCACAGGGTGACCTATGAAGAGACTACAGTGAGGAAATCTAACTAGGATAACTAGAGAATTATGGTGTGGGGGGGGGAGGGATTTGTTTTTCCCGTTTTTAAAACATTTCTTTAAGATTAAACATTGTTGTCTTAATGGTATATGTTTAAATTTAGAAAAAAACACAGGAGGATCCTTGCACAAAACATGTTGTACAGCTTTGAAGAATAGCATCTAGATCAGGGGTGTCAACTCAAGGCCTGTGGGCTGGATCCAGCCTGCGGGGTGATTAGATCTGACACATGGGGCTGCCCAGGAAACAATGAAGGACTGGCCCATGGTGCCTCTGCCGGTGAAAATGGAGCTCGGGAGGGCTGCGTTCAGCCCTCCTGAACTCTGTTTTCAGCTGCGACGGCTTCCTGCAGCCCTCTGCCACATGTGGCCCTCCCGAGCTCCGTTTTTGCTGGCAGAGGGCTGCAGGCGGATCCCTCCCAGTCCTGTCCAGGCCACTACAGGTGCCCTGACAGTAGTGATGTCGAGCTGGCTATGCCCTCCCAGCCCCCCGAAGTCAAACACAACCCAGATGCAGCCTTCAATGAAATTGAGTTTGACACCCCTGATCTAGATTCTTTCTTGGGCAGCTGAGGTAAGCTAGTAGGAAAACAAGTCTCTTTCCATGTAAGTACACAGAGCATTGCATTAGTGATTACTAACTGTGGCTGAGGTTGGTTAAGATTAGACTTCATTTGACTGCCTCATTTAGCAACTGTTCAAAGTTACGGCAGTGCTAAAAATATCTTTACAACTAATCCTCGCATTGATGACCAACTCGGGGTCCTATGGTCACACAAACACCATTTGTGTACTTCACAGCCAGTTTCTGAAAAGGGGCGTGGCAGTTCGAGACCCAAGTACCGCGTTATGGGGTGAGCTCCTGTTCCTTGCCCCACCTCCTACCTGCCTAGCAGTTTGAAAGCGCGCAAATGCAAGTAGATAAATAGGTACCACTGCGGTGAGAAAGTAACAGTGTTCTGTGCTCCTTGGCGTCTAGTCATGCTAGCCGCATATAAATGTTTTCGGATAGTGCTTGCTGCTGCAGCTAAGAAACGGAGATGAGCAGAGAGTTGGACACCACTGGATAGTGGAAACCTTAACTTTTACCTTTTTCTAACAACCAGAAGGAACAAGTGGAGACAAATCCTAAGGGGATGTGATCCTACCCTCTGAAGAAGATCCCTGTGTGGCTTTTTTAATCCTCTAAACCGGACATGAGTTGATTTTCACATGCAAGATTGGCAGCTGGGTTTAGCTAACAATTGAATGGAACGACTTTCCCTGGGGAGGATGGAATAGTTTATTTTATTTAAATCTAAATGAAAATGAGCTGGCTGGTGGCTCTCTCATTTCTAAGGAATTCTGGGAACTCAGTCTAATCTTTTACTGAGCCAGCAAAGCTTTCTGGATTTCAGGCTCTGGAAGTAGTTACTGGACCTGGAAAACCTTTAAGTGAGGCTGGATCAGTTGATTCCGTTGAGATCAGTTTATAATCAATCTGGCAGATGTCATAAAAAAAGAGAAAATACAAAAACCTAGGTAGGGGAACAGGTATGTAACAAACAATATCTTTAGTGCCCAATTGTCTAAAGGTCTGACAGAAAAGAATAGTTTTATGTAGCTTGCTAAATGAGAGCAGGGAAGGGGACAATATTAATTTTGGTGAAGAGAGGTGCATAGATGCTAGGAAAAAACCCTCAAAACCTCCACAAATACCGAACCAGGGGCATATACAGTGAGAACACACTGGGTAGAAAGAATTGCCCTTCTTTCAGTCTTCACAGAATATTCTGAATACAGGAGGTCTTCATTTAGTGACTGCTTCCTTTAGCAATTGTTTGCAATTATGAGGGTGATGAAAAAATATGTTTTAAACCGGTCCGTGCATTTATGAGTTGCATTTGCAAGCAAAGCTGTAGTCAGATCATAAGTACAGTTGTGGTTTCACTCAGCAACCACTTCATTTAACCAAGTTGCCAGTCCTCATTGTGGCCACTAAAGGAAGTCTCGCTGCAAGACACAAACTTCACCACATCAGTGTTGTTTTCTGCCTTTATTTTTCTTTCCCAAATGCAATCTCCGGTTGAGTCTGCCTGTTTTGCTAATATATGGAATTACTGTGGTTTCTAATTAAGTAAGGTTAAGACAGTAGATTGGGGTTGTGCACAGTGCTTAATCATGAACATTGATTTATAAGCCACCATTATAAGCCACCATGGCTGGATTTTCAAAACATGCTAGACACAAATTTATAATCCATGATAATCAATGTGTCTTGCTTAAAATTGTATCCCTAAATGATGTAGTAGGCAAAAATCTGGTATTCTCCTGAGAACCTATCTCAAATATGAGATGATTAGAGGTACAAATAGTGTCCCAAACACCATTAGACAAGGCACCATCCACTGAAGTTGAAGGCTGTCTTTTGCACCCTTACATGAGAGTAATTGATGTAGGAATTTACCTTTGAGTCAGTATGCATAAGACTAGACTAAATTTTGAGCACTTATTGCTCTCCAAGCTGAATGCTGAAAGCTTGATCCAATTCTGATCTTATGCTTCAGGGAAAGTAATTTTCATTAAATATAAAATTAGTTTTCAGATAAGTATGATAAGTATGAACCAACTCTGGCTATAGCTAGCACATCTAAGTGTGTATGCCTGTACATATATATGCGTGTTTTGTGTGTGTGGTGTGTATGTGGATAGATAGATAATAGCTAGATAGATATAGATAGACAGACAGACAGACAGATATAGAGATTGATAGATATGAGATAGATATGAGATAGATAGATATAGATATAGACAGGCAGGCAGGCAGAGAGAGAGAGAGAGAGATGTGTATGTATGTATGTTATTATCCAGATGCTGAATTAATATGAATATGTATATAAAGTGTATGTTCATATTCAAAAGTGGAGGGAAATGGTATCCATTAAGACTGGAAAATTCGCACATGAAGGTGCCAGTCCTTCAAATGTCTTTTCTCACCGTATATCACAGGACCTCAGGGAACAGTGTTCTATGCTGGACGGCCAACAAATCTTATGTACTGAATTTTAAACTCACTTTAACATTTGATTTGGGTGATTTATAGCTGCATTCCAGTCTTAGAGGCAGATGGTTCCCTGGAGTCTTCTACCAGGAGCTGTTGCTTACATTTGTCCCAAGGGGTGCTACGTGGCCCTTGTCTTACTTTGAAATCTTACACAGTGATTAGTGATAATTTAGCCAGTGGTGCTGATACTTTGCCTTGTCTGTAGCTCTTGGTTAATCTGAAATTTAAGAGGGGTGCATGTTCAGTCTGATTGTGTCAATTGTTTGCTGCATTGAGGGAAATCTTCAGACATTAACTCTCAGCATATATCTCGCTTGCCCCAAAAATAAAAATGCAAGTTCAGCCTTCTGGTTTCTTCTATTAAAAAGATCAGATAGCAGGTGACAGGAAAGGTTCTGCTTAGAATCTTGGGCAGCGGAACACATAATGGTGCCTCAGAGCTGAAGGTTCATGCGTGGGGTTGGCAAGGAAAGGATGGAATAGAGTCTTTGACATGCAGCCGGAAGGTGAAAAGCAGAGTTGGGATGTTTTTCTGTCAGAGTGCACACAGTGCGACTAGGTGAGACAACCCAGGAGCAAATACAGCACACGGGTTTGTATTTACATATAGTGGATTTTATCCCTAAAAGCATATATACATACAAGTACTTTGATACAGGCCTTGAATACAGGAGCAATTAGTAACCAACTACACCACGGAAGCACACATGGAGAGAGAGATAAGCCCTCACATGGTCTCTCTTATATTACAGCCTCTTAAAGTGGTAGCAGTCCAATAACCCTGCTGACTCATTGCTACCACTGCATCATCGTTATAACAATACAGCATTACAACTTTACAGCAGCTGGTCAGCTAGTAATTATTACCCTGACATTTTTAGTAAAAACTGGAGGAATGTGCTTTCTTCTAAATCTCTTATGCTATTGGCCTATCATTCTTATATAATTGGGATAATCCATTCTCAGTCTTCTTCTTCCACCATTGTTAAGTGGACGTCACAAAGGTGCTTTTTTTTCAAGAGGCGATTGGACTTTCTTGTTTTTCTTTGTAGATGTTTCACTTCCCATCCAAGAAGCTTCTTCAGTTCTGACTGGATGGTGGTAAATGGAAGGAACTGAAGAAGCTTCTTGGATGAGAAGTGAAATGTCTTCAAAGAAAAGCAAGGGCATCCAGATCCTTCTTGAAAAAAAATCACCTTTGGGACAACCATAACCTGGATGACTGAGAACCTCCATTGACATTGTTAAGTGGAATATTCTTGGGACTAGGTTATCTGAAGGACCATCTCTTCCTGGTTACATCCACCCAACCCATCAGAATGCAGAAGCAGGGAATGTTGCTGGTTCTGTCTCCTAAGGAGGTACATCTGGCCGGAACCAAAGTGGCTCCCTCCCTTTGGAATATCATCCTGTAGAGATTAGACTGGCCCCCATTTTGACACTCTCTTGCAAGGCCCTGAAGACCTGGTTTTGTCAAAGGACCCGGGAACACAGAGTGGAATGGAGCCCATCAAGTGGCTCATTTGATTATGTGTTGTCACGAGGAGGGTTAGAAGGGTTACTGTTTTTTGTTCTTTTATATTGGATTTTTTTTGAGTGGTGTGATGGCCTAGAGGTGGAGCCCTCACCTTACAATCGGGAGGCTGTGAGTTCAATCCTAGGTAGAGGCAGATATTTCTCTGTCTGGGCACAATGAGAATATAGCTGCTGAACAAAACTCCGCATTAGCATCAGGAAGGGCATCCGGCCAGTAAACACTCAGCTCCATTCAGTTGCTCAGACTCTACCCTGCAAGGGATTATGGGTTCGTTAAAAGAAGATGATAATATTGGATTTTTTTTAAATTGTTTGTAAGCTGCCCAGAGTCACTGAGAGAGAGTAGGTGGTCTCTAAATAAATAAATAAAGTCTTCTAAATAAATAAAGTCTTCTAAATAAATAAAGTCTTCTAAATAAATAAAGTCTTCTAAATAAATAAATATTGCTTAGGTTTGTGAGAAGGGGTCATTGATCCTGGAGAGCAGAATCTATATCTCTATGCAAATCCATCAATTCATGGCTGGGGCATGTGATGAAAGAGTAGATTACTTTCATTCTATCAAAAGGTTAATTGGATACTTCCTATAAGGAAGATGGACAGAAAGCCAAGAGGACTTGACCAGAGATAAAGAAAAAGAGAGGAGAGGTAATTAACAGAGCAAAAAGAAAAGAGGAAAGAACTAGCATACAGAAAAGGATAGTAAGACACTTTGTGAAAGTCGACTATTGTTCAACATAAGCAAAACATTCTGCATCTCTAAGCAGCTTATATCCACAATGGCTGTTCATACAATGTCATTATTAAATGAAGCTTTAATTGCTTTAAATGAGAAACAGAATATAATAACCTCCCCCACCCCCAAAAAGATATGACAGTACAGAAAAGATGAGTTAAGTTTTGGTAATGAGGTTATCGTTCTGGAGTGGTGGCAGAAAAATCCGAAATGCTGATTTGTCTCTGAGACAAAATTGAAAGGTGTTATGTCACTCGTGACCAAATAAATACAGTTTTGCCACAATGTCCGATATCTTCAAAAGCTTCCTGGAATTTAATAGATGTTTTTGCAACTTCCTTATCTATTCACGTTCTCCTTGGCATTTCACTAATAAATAGAGACTATTATCTCTTCTCCTTCCTAACCTGCTGCAATGCACATTAAAATGTTTGACCTTACATACAATAGAAACCCTCTTATCCCACACGAGATATCCTGATTTAAATGCTATCTGGGGTCCAGATCTTTAATAAACAAAATTAATACCAACCATTCAGCTGTAAATAAATTTACAATTAACATAGCAATGTCAGGCTGCCAGGGTGGACTCGGAGGTTCATTTTATTGCTTTGCCTTGACCTGGTGAGCTTATCTCAGGGCAGGAAATGATGAAGATTTCTCAGACCAGATTGACAGAGACCTTTAAATGTCAATAAAGCAATTCCTACATCACATACCAAAGCTTAATGGAAAGCGTACACTGAAAGGTATTAGTGCTAAACAAAAGGCACAAAAACACCTTCCTATCTGCCATACGCAGGACTAATAAGAGTGTCTGAAGGTTTGGTGCAGGTGAGAAGCTGAGAAAATGTTTTACTTTCCAACCTGCCAAAGAAATAAAAAGAATTTGGCTCTGTGGCTCTGCGTCAGATGTGAAGAATCAGGCCCACGCTTTAAGTTCCAGTTAAACTGATTTATTGCTCATGCCTATACACAAGAGCCTAGTCAACTAATCAGCATTAAATTGGTGCTAAATAAGAGTTAATGGCATTCAAGAGGGTTGGACTTAGACCCCTTGTGAGAACATAACGATTTCAGGCTTATTCCTCTTTTGACTCCAACTCCGGCTCTGCCTATTCTCTTCCTGCATCCTGCGGCTGTTGTTTTCTAATAATATTTTTTATTTATATATAAATATTTTGAAAACAGTGTATTATCCAGGCATTTCATTTTACCAAAAAAGCAACATATATACTGATAGTGATAATAATAATAACATACATAGTAATTATAGCAATATTTATAGTTATATTAGCTTATTTATGATCATGGTTATTACACTAGCATGCTTATAGTTATAGTCAGCACTCATCTTTTACATGCAATTAACAATAATCTTTCTTTATCTAACTTCTACCTCTTATATCTAACCATTGATAAAACCTATCCCATGTTGAATAGTACTCTTTATCTCCTTTATCTTTTATTTTCAATGTCAATCTATCCATCTCTGCACAGTCCAATATTTTCCGAATTATGTTTTCATCTGATGGGGTGTTCTCATTTTTCCAATATTGTGCAAATACCAATTCTTGCTGCTGTCAATACATGTAGCATTAAGTATATAGTCCCTTTATCATAACTTTCTGGTATTATACCTAACAGAAATATTTCCGACATTAAATCTATATGCTGCTTAATCATATTTTCCAACCGTGTATGTATTTTTGTCCAGTATTTTCTTGCCTTCATACATGTCCACCACACATGATAATCTGCATCCTGCTGTTATTTAGGCATTTCCCCCAGGATTGGCTTGGCTGCTGCCTAGATGCAGCCTTCAAGGAAAGAGAAATGAGAGTTTGTCTGTTGCATAATTAAAGGGCAGCTCAAACACTTGCATATACATCTGGCACACTTCTGGTTAGCCAGAAAAGTAATAATTGTAAAATCAGAACAAATGCTAGTCACTTCCTCTAAATTTCTGAGGGGATATAGGTGGCTGTCCATGTTTCTTGACCATGTATCAAGCAGCCTTGTGGTATCTTGTGGTCCTTATCATGTACCACGGGCTGAGCATTCTTCAGAGGACTATTATTAAGCCTTGGTGGCGCAGTGGTTAGAGTGCAGTACTGCAGGCTACTTCTGCTGACTGCTGGCTGACTGCAATTTGGCAGTTTGAATCTCACCAGGCTCAAGATTGACTCAGCCTTCCATCCTTCCGACGTGGGTGAAATGAGGACCCAAATTGTTGGGGGCAATATGCTGACTCTGTAAGCCGCCTAGATTGGGCTGTAAGGCACTATAAAGCAGTATACAAGTCTAAGTGCTATTGCTATTGCTACTTTAGCTCCATTTTCAGAATTTCTATTGCCAAACCAAACAAAAAGGAAACAAACCAGTTTTAGAAAGACCTTTTCAGACACTCAAAAAGTGCTACAAGGATAAAAATGCTACGATAAAAAAGTTGAATATGAAAAATCCAATGGAAGAAATAATAATAACAGCAGAAATGCTTAAAATCAAGTGAAAAGGATTAAAATTGGACATCTGGAAAAGATCATTTTCATGGCTTTTGACTCAAACTCTAACTGGCTTACATTCAATTGTATAACTAAACAGCTTAATGAAGTATCTTAACATTTAGTTGAATAATCAAATGTTTGGTGTCAGTAAAAACATTAGAAGATTTATAGAAAAATTAATGAAGCAGTGAAAGAAAAGAATTGAAATGAAAATATATAAAAATAATATTATCAACATTAAGAAAAGCATCTTCCAGAAAGACTCATTATAACTCTTATTATATGAGATTGCTATGATCCCACTTTCAGTGATTTTTTTTTTAAATCCAAATTTTGGCTATAGTACAAAACAAATCTAATAAAATCTCACATTTTCTTTTTATGGAAGTATGAAAGCTTTATGGAACTTATCAAAAATTGAAAGTCAGTCACTGAAAAATATCATAAGAATTTTTCACACAGATATAGCAATGGAATTTGCCTAGAGAAATGTAGCAATAAATAGGAGTAAAATCATGAACAGTAATGGAGTTGAAATGCCAAATAGCTAAACCATCAGGCACTATAAGGATGAAACCAACAATATCTGGGCATTTTATACAGGTAGTTCTCAACTTGCAGTGGTTCATTTAGTGACTATTTAAAGTTACAATGGCACTGAAAAAAGTGACTATTACCATTTTTCACACTTACGACTGGTTCAGCATCCCCATGATCACATGACCAAAATTCAGAAGCTTGGAAACTGACTCATATTTATGATGTTTGTAGTGTTCCAGGATTATATGATTGCCTTCTGCAACCTTCTGATGAGCAAAGTCAATAGGAAACCCAGATTCACTCAACAACCGTGTTACTAACTTAACAACTGAAGTGATTCACTTAACAACTGTAGCAATAAAGGTTGTAAAATGGGGCAAAATTTAACAAAGTCTCACTTAGCAACATAAATGTTGGAGTCAATTGTGGTCGTACGTTTAGGACTATCTGTAGTTGAATAACATCAAATATGGAGAAGTTAAAAATATGGCTAATAAAAATGGAAAAAGAGTGAAAAAACTGCTAAAGATAAAATTAAGTGATAGAAATTCCATGAAAGACATAACTACTTCTATGATACATTGCTAGAATTATTAAGTGGACACAAGCTGAACTGGACAATTTGGACCAAAAAACAACAAAACCGATGACTATTCGCTATGCATTACATCCCCATAGTCATATTGATAAGATTATATCTGCTCCACAGAAATAGAGGCAGAGGTTTACTGCAAGTTAAATGAACTTTCAAGGAAGAAAATTATTCATTGACTAACTGTAAAAGACAGTTAAGAACAAGCATTAATGAAAGTTAAAAATTGGAATGTATTGAACGAATGGGAAACAAAACTTGACTATCAAAATAATATGAAAAAAACTTGAACAAAATGCCAGCAAGGGATAGCATTACATGGTCAGTTTCTACGAAAGATTGAGGGAAAAGTGAATAAAGAACAAACCTGGCAATGGCTTACAACTGGAGCATTAAAAAAACACCCTGAATGTTTGATTTTGGCTGCTCAGCAGCAAGCTATCTGAACAAATGCAATCAAGGCCAGAGTCAAAAAATTGTCAAATGATTCAAAGAGCAGATTGTGCAAAGAAGCAAAAGAAACAATAGATCAGGGATGTCAAACTCAATTTCATTGAGGACCTCATCTGGGTTGTGATTGATGTTGGAGGGCCGGGCGGGCGTGGCTGACTGGGTGGGCGTAGCCAGCTTGACGCCACTTCCCAAACTGCTGGCATGTTTCCTCTTTGCATTGGGAAGACCAGGCCAAAGCCATGCTGGCCCGATGTTTCCTCTTTGCATTGGGTAGACCGGCCCAAAGCAATGCGGGTAGACCGGGCCAAGCTGACATGAGCTTGCCCCTTACATTTTTCTAGGACAGTCCCATAGGCCAGATCTGACCACATTTTAGGCCAGATCCGGCCCAAAGGCCTTGAGTTTGACACTCCTGCAATAGATCATATACTTGTAAGAGGATGGTACAAAGTGATTATATACAATAATAAGTCACCATAATTATTCACCGGAACTTCTGTAAAAATTACCATGTACCAATAATGGAAAATTGGTGGAAACATAAAATTTGCAAAATAGTAAAAAATAAACTGGACAAAATACTGTGGAATGTCCCAATTCAAAGTAATAAAGTCTTATTCATAACATCAAATTTAACTGTAGTTGAAAAAAAGAAAGTGTGAATTATTGATGTGGCAATACCAGGGGATAGTAGAATAAAAGACAAGGAATTGGATAAGATCGGAAAGTATCAAGTTCTGAAAACTGAATTTGAAAGATTATGGCATAAACCAGCTACGATGGTCCCACTGGGTGCCATACACTGGGTTACACTGGGTGCCATATCAAAAAAGTCTTACACAGCACTTCTGTGCAATGACAAAATTTCCACCTGTCAATTAAAGAATGTCAGAATACTTGGATCTGCACACAGTAATATATTATAATGTTCTAGGTTCTTGAGAAGAATACGATGTGTACATAGGCCAACATCAGCTAAAGAACTTGCAGTTATGATTTCACATGTTCTGTGTATAATAATTATAATAAACATATGACAGGCTATTCCATCACCTTTACATGGACAAACTGAAGCTGGGTGTCATGCCCTCAGGGTCTGACTTAGCTGCAATTGGAGTTGCTCAGGACACTCATTTGCCCCCAAAACATGTCTGTACCTTGCTGAAATATGTGACTCAGGAACAAGCAGCAAGATACTGAACTCACCAGAAAGTTTGACGCCAGTTATGCAAACTCAGCAGTGAGAGTATTTAAGTCCCCATAGGAATGATTTGCCTTTGCTAGAAGCAACTTTACAGCATCTGGCTTATTTATCCTGACACTTGGAATCTAGTCACCCCTGCTTGTTGATTGAGCATGACCTCATTTCCCCCTTAATCTGGCATTGTAAATCTTCAGCTTGACTTTGAACTGCTCAGTTTGGAAACTTGCGTGCTTAGCTAGGCCTTATCCTCACTTGTTGTTTCCTGCCATCTTATAATTGGGATTTACAGAAGCAAGTCTTCCCATTAATCTTCCATGCGCCTAGGAACTGTGTTTGGCTTCTGAAGGGGTACTTAAAAAGCCAGGACAAGGGGAAAAAACCTGTATGGAAAAACACCATCTCAAATGGAATCGCTGATCAATAATGTTCATATATACAACCAAGATATTGCAATGAATTTTGGATTGGACAAATGTGCCACCCTCACAATCTGTAGGGGATAAATAATGAAAACCAATATTAGTAGTCTGAATGAAGACAGTCACTAGAAATGCCTGGGCATCCTTCAAGCTGATAACATCAAACATGTTGAAGTCAAGAATATTAGAAGTGATACATCAGCAGAGTGAATAAAATCTTAAAATCTAAACTCAGTGGAGGAAATCCAGGCAATTAATACCTTGGAAATCCTAGTCTTTAGATACACAGCAGGAATAGTGGAATGGACTAAAGTGGAACTAGAAACCTTGGATAGAAAGACCAGAAAAATAATGATAATTATTTATTCACGCAGGACATTCACAGACTCAACTTACACACACACACACACACGTACGCACGCACGCACACACACACAAAATAGGTGGCCATGGAACCTTGCAAGTACAGACAGTTGAAGAAGAAAATCAGTCATTGGAAGACTAGCTGAATGACAGTGAAGATGTATTGAAGCTAATATACCATAAAGTACTGGTACTTTACTGAGTATTGGAAACTGTCTTACAAGAAAGATCAAATGAAGGATAGAAAATGGATATGGCAAGGCAAAGTGTTACATGACCAGTACACAATAAAAACCAACAAGCAAAGCAGATTACAACAAGCTCTGATAGAGGCCACAAGCAGGAAAATTGATGAAACAGAGGGTTAATTTTGGCTGCAGAACATCAAGCTTTAAGAACAAATGCATACAAAGCCAGAATCAAAAAGACAGACAGCAAATTGCCACTGCAAAGAAACTGAAGAAACAATAGACCATCTAGTTGTCCGTAGCAAGAAGATTGCAAAGACTGATCAGAAACATTAGCATGACAAAGTAGCAACAACAGTGCTTTGGAATATTTGCAAGAAATACCTCTTGCCTGTAAGCAAGAACTCGTCTGACTTAGCTGAGAAATAGACAAAGTAATAGAACATGAACTCTTGAGAGTCCTTTGGACTGCAAGGAGATCAAATCAGTCAATCGTAAAGGAAATAACCCCTGACTGTTCTTTGGAAGGACAGATACTGAAGCTGAAGCTCAAATATTTTGGGAACCAAGTGAGAAGACAGGACTGATTGGAAAAGACCCTGATGTTAGGAATAATTAAGGGCAAAAGAAGAAGGGGTATACAGAGGATGAAATGTTTAGATAATGTCATTGAAACAACAAACATGAATTTGGGAAAACTCTGGGAGACAGTGGAGGATTGGGGGGTGGGGTTTGCTGGTGTGCTGTGATCCATGGAGTCATGAAGAGTTGAACACAACATAGTGACAGGAACAACAAAATAGAAAATGAAGAAACTAACATGCTCTTGGACTTTAGAATCAAAATAGTGCTGTAAGGGACCTTTGAGGTCTTCTAATCCAGCCCCCTGCTCAAGCAGGAGATCCTATACCATTTCAGACAAGTGAACGCAGTCTTTTCTTAAAAACCTCCAGTGATGAAGCACCCACAACGTCTGAAGGCAAGCTGTTCCATAGGTTAATTGGTCTCACTGTTAGGAAGTTTCTCCTCAATTCCAGGTTGCTTCTCTCCTTGATTAGTTTCTATCCATTGTTTCTTGTCTTGCCCTCTGGTGCTTTGGAAAATAAATCTAACCCTCCTCTTTGTGGCAGCCTCTCAAGTACTGTAATACTGCTATCATGTATTATATCTATTATTATTATTATTATTAT
>JANHFL010006643.1:55827-91104 GCA_032468155.1 Oxyrhabdium leporinum | reverse complement strand
CTTGCAGCAAACAGCAAACAGCCTGTTTCAGCTTCAGCACAGCCTGATTAGCAGAAGCAGCTGATTGTCGCTTGGATTGGCCTCTTGACGATCTGCTGTTTCAGGCTGCAAGGATCGGCATCGCCTATTGCCGCCTCCGCATGCCCCATTTTTGGCCTTCCGGTGCAGCGTTTTCAGCCTCCGTGCGCTCCATTTTCTGCCCATTTCGGGCCATGGGGATCGGAATGGGTAGAAAATGGGGCGTGTGGAGACCGAAAATGGGGCGTGTGGAGACCGAAAACGGGGCATGTGGAGGCCGAAAATGGTGTATGTGGAGGCCAAAAATGGTTTGTGCGGAGGCAGCAATAGGCAATGGAGATCCCTGCAGCCTGAAACAGCTGATCATCGGGAGGCCAATCCAAGCGACAATCAGCTGCTTCTGCTAATCAGGCTGTGATGAAGCTGAAAGAGGCTGTTTGCTGTAAGGAGGCAAATTGCTGGGAGGCAGAGGCAGATTATTTTTTTTCTTGTTTTCCTCCCCAAAAGCTAGGTGCGTCTTATACTTCGGAGTGTCTTATACTCTAAAAGATACGGTGTGTGTGTGTGTGTATCTGTAACATGATCTCTAGGAGTTAATTTTGTATTACCTTTCCTGGTCATGTTACTGACAGTATAAACCAAGAATTATAGGATACAAATATTTTAAATAAACAAAACATTACATAATCTTGAATATTTAAATGAAGGAAAGATACACATATTTCCACCCTATTTAGTGTATAATTTCGCATGCAGTTATGGCTATATGAGTCTATTGTTGTTAGGATTTTTACTAATCTCAAAAGGACATGTGTGTCTGCAAAGGGAGGTGCTTAAAAAAATCAAGATCATGACGGCAACCTTGCAATGATTTGTAACATGTATTAAATGCAAAATGCATTTTGAAAAAATATGTATGGGTTTTTTGGGTCATATCTGCCATCTTGACTCCAAAGATCTTTGAAAGACAATGTACTGTATCTTAAACCAACCCATTTCTGATCATCTTAGCAATTCTATGTGCTTTGCATTTTGTTTTGTTTTTTATTTTAAATCTTGAAACTTTGCTCTACTTACCTTAATTCTTGACCTTTCATGTAACAGAACACATTTTACAAAACAAACAGGTGAACAAATGCTAAAGTCAATGCCATGCAAAGATGATCATAGAAAAACCGAAGGTAGAAGAGGATGAATGAATTGAAAGAAAGTATCACATTTTGTACATACTTTATGGGGTAGGACCTACCTGCATTCCCTAGACCAACACTAAGAATAGATGTGTATAAAATCGGGGGTTGTAATGGTGTAATGGTTAATATACCACGGTAGAAACTGGAAGACTATGAGTTCTAGTCCCATTTTAGGAACAAAGCCAGCTGGTTACTTTGGGTCAGTCCTTCTCTCTCATTCTAGCAAACAGGCATTGAGGAAAAAACTTCTGAAATTGTGCCAAGAAAACTGCAGGGACTTCTCCAAACAGACTCAAAGAATCAACACTGACTCAAAGTAGGAGAGGAAAGCAAAGGAGAGAAAAGGAAAGGTAAAGAAAAAGTATCACCAATTATAGTATCATGCCAAATAAACACTTCAAAGAAGCAGCATCTGTAGATTTGCACAGTAATACGCTGACGTTTCCTTAGGCTATTATGCAGTGCTTTGTCACCCTATTGGCATCTTCCTCTCATCCCCCAACAACAAAACCAAACTACATTATGAAAGTAGGACTTTGCAACCAGGAAGAGAGCGGTATTACTATTATGTTTCCTTTTCACATCTTCACTGTGGCTATTTGGCGCTTTATTTGGTTCTCAGGGTACAGAATGCATTTTCCAAGGTAGTGTGTTTGACTCTGATCACTCAGTAATCAAGAAAATTATGAAATTCACATCTCCTTATCAAGTTTTACTTATTAACCAAATTGCTTTTCTAATAATGATTTTAATAGAATCATTCAGCTTTATATCTCTACCCCAGGCCCCTTGAGTAATGTCATCAATGTCCTATCCCAGTGACTGAAGGTTGTTGAGGATGGCTGGAGCAAAACAGGCTCCAACTCAACCCAAGCAAGATAGAGTGGCTGTGGGTATGTGGATCTCAGCGACAAGGTTCTTCCATCTCTGATTCTGGATGGGGTTGTACCATTCCAAACAGATATGGTGCACAATCTGGGGGGTCCAGAGAAGGTGGCAGCTGTGGTTTGGAGGGCCTTTGCACACCTCCGAGTGGTATGCCAATTGTGCTCATACCTGGATTAGAAGGCCCTGCTCATAATAACTCATACTCTCCATATAACCTCCATATAAAACTACTGTAACACACTCTACACGAGGCTGCCCTTGAAGACCATTCGGAAACTCCAACTGGTGCAGAATGTGGCCGCACATGTAGTAAATAGTGCCAGATATACAGCACACATAACACCACTTCTGCATGAGCTGATTTGGTTATTGGGATGTTTTCAGATGCAATTCAAAGTGTTGGAGGCTAGTTATAAAGCCATACATGGCTTGGGACTGGGGTACCTAAGGAATCCTTTTTTTCTCTAGAGTCTCTCTAACTGTCCAATTAGGTCAAGGAGAATGGGCGTGATGCAGATCCTGTCAGCTGGTGGGGACCAAAAGGTGAACTACTACTGCAGTGGTCCCTGCTCTTTGGAACATCCTCCCTTCAGAGATCAGAATGGCCCCAACCCTGTTAGCCTTTCATAAAGCCTTAAAAACCTGGCTATGTTTCTGACCCTGGTTTGCTGAATGTGCCAAGGGCCCTGTTTCCAGTTTATATTGCTAATGGGCCAAATATCTTGCTTTTGTGTATCTTGAATTGGATGTTTTTAATTTTTTTTACTGTTTTTATTGTTTTAAAATGTTTTGTTTTTTTTAAAATTTTGTAATATTTTCCAAATTGTAAGCTGTCCAGAGTCATTGACTGAAATGGACGCCCCTAGAAATTGAACAGATAAATAAATAGTGATTTTAATTTAATTGTATTTTTATTATATTTTACAACTCATATTTTGTTATTTGTCTAAGATGCCTCGAGTCTTGTATAGATAGATAAAATACAAATTTAATTTATAAACAATAAAATGCTACAAAGAGATGCTGCCACACTGAGGTTTAGGCAAGTCTGCAGTGAATGGGAACATTTTTCATTTTTATTTATTTGGATGCATATTGAAATTGGCTTACAGTTTCTTAAGAGCAGAGGAAAAAGGGGGAAGGAAAAAACAATACTTAAAAAAAGGACAGATTTATATGTACAATAAAAATATTGCCTTAATACTGCTGCAAATAGGGAACGTTACATGCCAAGCAAGCAAACTACCAAATATCTCTCTGCAATTCTGTTCAAGCAATTTGTGTCCCCACATTTGCTGTGAAACTGATTGCCCAAGTACTACTCTCACAGTCTCCAATACACCCAATTTTAAAATCTAAACTCTAGACTAGAGAGAAGAAAGCAAACCCAAGCATGTGCGTCAATAGTAAAGTTGAGCCAGCTGTGCTTCACAACTGGGAAATCACAAGAGACAGCTACCTGTAGAGCAGTGTTCATTAATAACTAATGTTATTAGTAATTCTTGTTGCATATTTCCTGCAGATTGCAGAAGAGATGTTTGTGAGATTTTTTTTTATTTCCAGTGTCACAATAATTTAGATCAGGGCTGTCAAACTCCCGGCCCACAGGCTGGATGCATCACGTGCTGGCTACGCCCATGCGTGGCTTAACGAAGGGGGGAAAAGTCCTGATATGTCACATAATGTGACACCCCTGATTTAAATGGTCTTTGGTGGATCACATCAAGCAGTACTATAAGATTGCTTGGTCTGGCCCTGGCCATGGCTTTTGAGAAAAATATTAAAATAAGTAAACAAACCCTTCATTTTGAAAGTTCCAGACAGGCAGCCAAGCAGAGTAACATGAAAAAGGTGTGGTCCAACCCTGATGAAAGACCATGGATAGTATTTAACTGAGAGGCTCACTTGCCTGGAAGGCCTGCATTCCTGACTAAGGGTGAAGGAAAGGAAGAAAACACCATCATTGGAGGAAAGACAAGTTATGGTTTCAGAACAAAGGCCCAGCTGGAATGTTGGGTGATGACAATGTTTCCTATTGAAGGAAAAAGGTGTGGGTGGCAGTGATGACATACATTTGGAAAAGTTGTTTACATGGGCTTGTCATTTTGAAAGGAAGTCAGAGTGACTCATTGTTCTTTACACCCAGATTTTCACATGTGCACTGAAATGCCTGTGGCAAGATGGCCACAATGCCAATATCAAAGAATAGAGTCTTTACACAGATAGTCCTCACTTTATGACTGCCCTGTTTAGCAACCATTCCAAGTTATAGTGGTGCTCAAAAACAACTTTGCAACCAATCCTCACACTTATGACAATTGCAGTGTCCCTGTGGTTATGTGATTGAGATTCAAGCACTTTGCAACCAGTGGGACTTTAGCACCATCACAGCATCCTGGGATCACCATTTGCATGCTTCCAAAAAGCAAAGTGAATGGGGAAACCAGTAGTAAAATTGTAAGTCTAGGTCATTTGATGTCTTGCTTAACAAAGGCAGGTGATTCACTTTATGACTAGTAGAAGTGAGGTCAGTCTGTCCTGGTCACATGTCTTGCTTAATGATTGTCAATTAGCAACAGAATTGCTGGTCCCAATTGGCAAGGACAGCCTTTACTCATACATAAGGGAAAAAGGAGTGATGTTTTGATCACATAATCACCATTTTAACTTTCTTTGATATTAGCCCACTCTGGAAATCCTTGCAGCAGGTTTTCCCACGTAGGTATTTCTTTCGCAGCCAATTGCACTAGTATTTGGCTATAGGAAAACAAAACTGTTTTATATTAACAAACACGTTTTTAACTTCTATTTCAGGCTAATTGTAGTTTAGCTTTATGTCTAAATCCTGACAAACTATGGGCTTGATTGTGGTTACCTTTAATTTAAGGTATGATTTATGAATCTGATTTGTTTCAATAAAAGACAGTAAAGAACAGCTATAATGTTAGGATTCAAATGTGACACCACGCTGCAATTAACAAAGCAGAATAAGAAATTAGTAGGTCTTTCATATCTTGAAGCTCAGGACCATTACAATATTAATAATTTATCACTGATTGTTATGCTAAATCCAAACATTGCTTTAATTATTACTGGTACTACAAAATTTTGCTAGCATTGTGCTAAGACAAAAAGATACATCAAGGCAATGTACTAAACCAATCCAAATAATATTTTAAACTGCTTTTGAATCCTGCAGTGTGGTTTTTAAAAAAATGATATATGGCTTGTGCTGTGTAATCCAGCCCAATGTAATATATCCTACAAACCATGGATTAGTACAATGTGAAAACTAGATTTTGGTGTCCTTGCAGTTTGCTTTATGAAACACTATAGGCTTCCTCCGAAGAAAGACTTGTGAATCTGTAACTAGATTTTCAAGGCATGGAGTTAATATGAGAACAACCTCTGAGTGTGGGAAGGGCACCCTTTTGCACAGGTTAAAATGTGACTAGTTCATCTTTTTTTCCTTCCCCTCTCTTATTTTTCATTACTTTCCTTTGATTGCAAGCACATATCTTAAAAACAGTAAAACCATAAAGACACAGCCTAACTCTAATTAAGAACATAATAGGATTTAAACAGCATCCTGCCAAACAGATGGCAGGCAAAGCAGAGATATTAACAGCATGTTGGAGCAGCTTTCTGAAAGATGATTGCTGTATAATAGAGGCCAATTGGATTTTTTTGGGGGGTGGGGGAGATGAAGTGATAGAGGAGAAGACCTGCTTCTAAGCTCCCAGCTCCTAACTTGAAAGTACTTGGCAGGATTTTACACAAGATAAGTTGAAAAAAGTCAGGATAGTGGGTGCAACAATGCAATTGTGTCTATCAAATTGCCTTTTTTACCTTCTTTGTACCCAGAGTATCCTCTTTTGAGTAGAATTCATAGTCTAAATAGAATTGAGGACAGGAAGAAACTGTCCCCATATGTTTGAGTCCTTCCCTTCTAGGACTTCTTCAGTCAAAACCAGCACCTTAAACCTATCAGAAGCCAAAGCAGCTTTTGCAGTGTAGGTGATCTGGCTTTTGTTGATCAGGAGGTATATCATTACTGTGTAACTTCCTCTCCACTGTGGCCTTGAGGAGAAAGGATACTTTGGGACACTCCTTCATTTGCAGTAATTGAAGGTATCCTTCCTAGCTAAAAAGCTAGCCACATTAGAAGTTTAGCCCAGTTCTAACCTAGCAACAATGAAGGCTTGCCTCAGTTTTGGCCTCCTCTCAGCACTGATAGCCAATGGTGAGTAGCTCCTTCTTTGGTGATAGTGATATAAATTAGTGGAGGTAAACAGATGTAGTGCCTTTCTTGTTCCTTTTATGGGTACGCATGCACAGATGCTTGGAAAGATTGACACAAAACAAGTTATTTGTTTTTCTATAGAGATCTGATTTTTGGGATTGGACAAGAGAATACCAAGTAGGATTTATGTTCCTTGGTTTAGAATACAGTGAAACCTCATGTTAATGGACTAATTGGGTGGGGGGATGCTCCTTATTCCTTTAATCCAGGGGTGTCAAACTCGCAGCCTGCGGGTCTGATGCCTCACATGCTGGCAACGCCCACCCCCATTTTAGCAAAGAGGAAAAAAGTCATAATACGTCATGTGACAACAGCATGACACCGCGAGTTTAACATCCCTGCTTTAAACCTTGTAAATTGAAAAGTACATCGTTGTAACAGTGCAAATGATACACTTGAAGTAATTTAAACAATCTGGGAAGTGGCATAATTACATAGATGATGTAAATAAACAAATTACATTATTTGGGCTGCTTATATAAGGATTTTATTGTGCAAATGACCAGAAGTACTGGTCAAGATCCAATAAATCGGTTTTTCCCAATGGCAAGCCATTTTCGAAAACCTTGCTAAGAAAATGCAGGGACTTGTCAAGGCAGTCTTCCAGGATCAAACAAGATTGAACAGAAAAAAATGTATTTACGTGACATGTAAGAGTAGAATTCTGTTGTTACAGTGTTTGCTGGCTCTCAAAAATCTTCCTGTTTGGTCAGGCATTCTTTTTATTGAATGGCTAAGTTTTGATCTAATGCCTTGTTTTATCAGCTGTACCCCTTTCAGGTTTTATTATTTCAAATATGATTTCTTACTGTTTGTAATTCATACTTGTTTTCAGTCATCTAGCTGCCTTCAACGAGTACATTAATATTTAAAAGCTCAGATATAGGCATTTCTGTAGCTACATTAACAAATAAAATAATTGTATGTTCTTCATTTTCTGAAATCTCTTTCTGGCATCTCATAATGACAGATTTATTTCTGCAAATTTGTTTGATCTATATAAGGTTCTGGGGATTTCACTTTCTTGCAAATTTGTATTATTTTTAGGAAAAGTATGTTTAATGCAACAAGTTTGTGAAATGGCATAAGCATAAAGATAATTGTTTGATCTCAACCAAAGAAATGTTTTGCTAATGAGGACAAACTGGTTTATGAACCGGTTTACGAACAAGTAATACATCCTGGCAATCATGTCTTTCCATTTATCCCTGATCTCTGACAAAAATCCAGAATAACATTGCAGAATAATTAGTTCATTTGTATGAAATATGTGGGCTCATTTAATATTGCCCCCAAATAATACAAACTTATTGCGCTCTACTTTTTTTCACTAGTCATATAAATGGTTATCTATATATACATTCATAGCTCATTTTAGTTAGCGATGGGAATTGCAAATAGTATTTTTGGTTATGAACCCTAAGGGGACATTTCAGACTTCAGAATTAAATAAATTTAATAATTTTTCTTCCAAAAATTAAATAGGTATATATAAATGACCTTATTTTTCTCTCTGTGTTCTCCAGGTATTGCTCTGAAATGTGAAGTTTGCATCGGTCAAGGTCACAATTGTTCTGGTAATATAGAAGTATGTCCTTCAGAACATGATTTTTGTGGTATTACTGCATTTGAAAGTGTATTGGGTAAGTAACTTTGGAAAGTGGTTTTCCTTTGTAATCAAAATTATATGTTGATTTCAGAATATTCATATATTTTCTGTTCTGCTCTGCTGCTCTGTTGAAGATTGATGAATAAACTTAAAAAGAGAACTTCCATGAAGAATTGTGTGTGGCTGACTAATTTGGCACAACAAATATCAATTGCATGTTAGAAAAATAAATCCTATGAATAAAACAATACAAATTGTTTGAAGATGGAACCATCTTGAAAATTAACAAATAGAAAGGTTGTGGTTTCAAAAAGAAGCCACACAACCACTTGCCATTGGATACATTCCTGCATGGAGAAGGGGGTTAGACTCAGTGATGGACCAAAATCACACTGCAGAAGCTGGTCAGCAGGCAATAAAACGTTAGCCATGTTCTCACCATTTGGAGACCATCTACAGCAGGGCTGTCAAACTCCCGGCCCATGGAGCAGGTGCGTCACATGCTGGCCATGCCCATGCCTGGTTTAGCGAAGAGGAAAAAAGTCCCAATACATGACATGACACCGCCGTGACATGAGTTTGACACCCATGATCTACAGTTTTGCAGCCCTGATCCAGTAATCCTACTGCATAACCCCTCCCCGCTCTGATGCTATGAAACTACAATGGGACTTCTTGGTGGAGACCTGTTTTTCTGTTATATGCTTTGCCTGGGGAGAGTTGGGTATCCAAGAGGGTAAAGGTTCTCTTGTAAAGGTTAAACAGTACCTTATTTGTCCATTTGTTTCATTTGTTTTAATGATTATTAAATTTATATGCCACGACTCTGGGCAATTTTGCATACTTGACTTATTCTGCAATTTGTTTGTTAGTAAACTTGGCTAGAAGGTGAGGAATAGCAATAGATATAATTTATAAAAGTATTTTAACATTTGTTCATTTATTAAATACATTTATATAGCCACCCATCTCACACACACACACACACTGACTCTGGGCAGAAAACAATATTAAAAATCAGTTAAAAATTCACAATTTAAACCCCTAACCCATATCCCAGTTAAAAATTCACAATTTAAACCCCTAACCTCTAACCCAACCCACCACCCACTTGATTGGCTCCAAATAGGATTCCAAAGTTTCTTGACAAAAACGTGTCTTCAGGCCCTGCAGAAAAGCGAAGTGGGAGCCAATCTTATCTCTAGGGAAATGATATTCCAAAATCCAAGAGCCCTACAGAAGGGTCCTACTAGGTATACTTTCTTAAGGTTAAGGATCCACAATGTATCCTGCCTTCCTACTCTGGTGGGCCAGGTAGATGTAGTTGGGGAGAGGCAGTCCATCAAATTCCCTGACCTACAGTTTAAATTGTAGATGCAGTCCAGCAGTGAGAAATCCTACAGGAGGGGAGTAATGTGATGTAGGAACTCAAATAGGAAGCCCTTTAATCTAGCTAACTAACACTAGGAGACTAGATGTAGCCTTAAACAGATCCCGCTCATAAATCCAATTAGACTAATTGAATCCCTTTTATGTGTGTATTAGTCACAATTATTTACAAAAGGGGTGAAGCTTGTGGCAACAATGCCACAATATTGCTTTTAATGAAAGTAGCATGTTTCTGGGGATGCTGAAGAGAAGGGAGGGGAGGGGAGACGAGACGAGACGAAACCTTGGAGGTCTTCTAGTCCAACTTTGGTTCTCCAAGAAAAATTCCTGAGGAGAAAGAATGGCTAAGAATATAAGGGCTGCTGATAAAACACACATTTCAAACTTGGGATGGCTGCAGTGACCAACCTTTGCCAACTGGCCAATGGCAAACAGGCTACAGATATTATGAAATTGTGTTACTCTCGGTGCAGTGATTAATGGGTGGTGAAGATTCGGTTCCCAAATTATGACCATTGAACTAGTTAATGGTTGTGTGATGTACCAGTCACCAGTAAAGATCTTTCCTGGTTATTCAAGGTCAAATGTGTTATCTGAACAGGGTGCTACTCTTTGTATTTACTGTAATTTTAAATAGGCTTTTCTACTTTTAGTGTCAGCATATTCTCATTATCTGCTAGAAATGTCAATTTATTTTCCTCCCTGCAGAAGAACTTCAGGCTCAGGGGATTATTAAAAGCTGTGTTCCATCAAGTGTCTGTGAAGGTGGTTCTGCTCACATTAATCTGGGTAAAAAAGGAAGATCAAGGACAAGTGTTTTTTGCTGTAAGCACGATGCCTGCAATACAGATTTTCCAGTCAAATGTAGGTATCTATTCTGAGCTTTACTCCCTTGTGCTTTCGTACAAATGATTTCACTCAAGGAGCATTTATTAAAAGCAGAATGGCCAAGCTAAGAGCAGGCTAAAAAAAAAAATTAAATATAACCAGATAGCCTGATAAAAAGGAAGAAGTCAGCAGTGAAGATTCAGACCTCCCACACTCTACAAGGAATGGCCCCGATTCAAATTTCATTAAATGAATTTTAAAAAGAAATTGGGGAAATACATTGTTTCCATATTATTCATTTTAAGCCAAGATGATCAGCAGACCCTGATACATGTTGGCTTGTACTTATAAATTTAAACTTGTACACTTTTGGAAGGATCATTGCACAATCTTAAATCTGTACTTAATCTAAAAAGTGAACTTGTTGCTCTCAAGGTGCCATGTCTTTCCATTTCCATATTAGCAGATGAAGCAGAGGAATGCGATGTAAAATGTTTTAATCTGGGAATGGCTATTCCAACCTCTGGCAATATTGTTCTGAATTGGAAACCCATCTTCGGGGCTCCTGCCCTTCTGGCAAGGTTGGAACAAGAGAAGAGGAATATTGACAGTGAAGTAAACAAAAGAGAGGGAAGAATTCCAAGGCCATTAAAATTTTCAGAAAATGCATTTCTTTTTTTAAGATAGTGAAAGCAGAAAAAAACATAAAAAGGACATTAAAAATAACTCACTAGATATATATAACAATAGATAAATGGGTAATTCGCCTTGTGCACATTTATAACAATTCAGTGAACAGTCTAAAATGAAATAGCCTAAAGTTATCAATATAAGCAGTCAAACAAATCCTTTATAAGAAGCATTCTTTCATTCACTGGGCTCAGTTCTTAGGGAGAAGAAAATTGCTAGAATAAACATAAGAATTATGATTGATGAGGAACATGAATCTTAAAATGCTTAGTTTATGTTTACTTATATTGTGAGTGAGGGGAAAAGATCTTGATAAAGATAGAACAAGGTACAACATTGTTTAATCTTCTGTAATATCCCATCAACTGACTGAAACAATTCATCTTGAGCTCAAAACAAGGAATCCCCCCCCAAATATTTAACCCATAGAGATGTCATTATCTTATTTAATTATGCTGTTTGATATAGTTTACACAATTTTTCTATTTATTCAGTGCCAGAACTAGATACCAAGGTCAATGGTCTTCAGTGCCCAGCCTGCTATGCTTCATTTCCTGATTCTTGTAAGGATGACACTGTTGATTGTGTTGGATCCGAGTCTCAGTGCATTAATTTGGCTGGATACATACATTTTGGTAATTATTCAACATTTTATATGGGTTTTTATGGGGCTTGATAGTAGGCTGCGTCTTAGAAAACATCCATTTCTTTTAAATAAAATGTATACAGCAAGGAGAACCTTATGTAAGGCATGGAAGATTAGAAAATAATAATTGTGTCTAATGAAACTTACCCAAATATTTATCATATGGCAATTTTATGCAAAAAGCTTTCAAGTAATTAAATTGTTTACTGAATTTCACTAAATTTCCTCCTGATATCTTGGCTATGTCAGTTAGCTGCTATGGTCAACAGTATTAAAAATAACCAAGATATTTTTATTATAGTTCCTTTGTCTCTTAATGCAGAGCATCTATCAGGGCAATGAAGCTGTCTCTGAGCAAACTCCATTTCTCAACCCAGACTGGTGTTTATCTAGATCAGGGGTGTCAAATTTGTGGCCCACGGGCCGGATGCATCACATGTTGGCCACGCCCACCCCATTTAGTGAAGGGGGAAAAATCACGATATGTCATGTGACGTGACCCCGCGAGTTTGACACACCTGATCTAGATAATCGATTTCCAATAAGAATTCTGAGGTTGCAGTACCATTGCCTTGACTAGTCATGTGATAATAAATATCAGCCAGTCTTTGTTAAACTCATCAGATGCAGGGATGTTGTGAAACTGGGAACTCTGGCTATCAATGTTAATCTCAGGAATCATTGGCAGGACATAATCCTTGAAGGCTCTTATATGCCAAGCCATGGACAGATCTAACAAAATAATAGCATGGACTGATTCAGGCACTGTCAATTTTCTTGAAAGATTAGCAGTAAAACTTGTTTGGAGACATAATTAGAGGATGCAGGAAGCATCTTGGATGTTTAAGTATATTGCCAAAAGGAACATGAAATCCAACATGAATCTAGGAAAGTTAGAGGTGAAGAACTACATCAGTAGCTCATGACATTGTGCGGTCATCTGAAATCTTAAGCTGGAAGGCAGTCTTTAGCCATTGTTTCTCAACCATGGCACTTGAAGATATATGGACTTTAGCTCCCAGAATGCTGGCTAAGGAATTCTGGGAGTTGAAGTCCATACTTCAAGTTGCCTATTTACGTGATATTTGGAATCTGAAGTATGAACTCTGCAAAATACTCACAGGAACACGGCAGGCAGAAATGAACGTTTTGCTCATTCAGAGATACAGATGCATTCAGATCTTGTGCAGTATGTGTATTGTGGGGGAGGAGGTACATGGCTTTTTCTTGCATTAAGATCCAATAACATGACAATGGAATGTTGCTGCCAGTCAAATGTCATCAGTAAAATAGATGAGAAAGCTTTCAGCAGGTATGGAATGTGCATTTATAAAGAATAGGTTTTAGGTCTTTAAACAATTGGGGCATTTCTTTCTAATGCAATATTTCTAAAGTATTTTGTATCTTTAAATCTTCTCAATTTCTCAATTTTTCAGATAGATACTTGGCAGCATTTAGCTAACTTTGGCTTGTCTTCACAAGCTGAGCAAGATCACACATGGATAGTACCTAGATTAGATACCTTCAGAATATCTCAGGGTTATAAAATATATGGGGCAGGGATCAAAACAATCTCAGAAGCCTATGGCATATGGCTTCCATGATGCTGCCAGGAAAACAACATAAGACATTCCCCTGGAGTCAAACTTGAATGAAACTTTGCTTTGGACATGTTGCAGTAGATGAAACTTTCATTTAACATGCCAGGGCTGCATTTAAAATGGGTTTGTCAAAAACAGATCACGCCAGATAAATCTTATTGCATTCTTTGATAATGTGACAAAATTAGTGGAGCAATAAAATACTGTGGATATAATTTACTTGGACTTCAGTAAATTTGATAAAGTAGATCACAACCTACTACTTCATAAGATAGAAAAATGTGGATTAGACAGCATCACCACCAGATGTTTTTGTAACTGGAACTCCTCCTAGAACTGTATCTACATGGAGGGAAGGATGCAGTAGGGTACACAAGGCTCTGTCTTAGGCCCAGTACCCTTCAATATTTTCATCAATGATTTAGACAAGGGGATAGAAATGGAACTATCAAATTTGCAGACGACATTAAATTGGCAGGGATAGCCAACACTCCAGAAGACAGGCTGAAGATAAAGAAGGACCTTGACAGACTTGAATAGGGGGTCCTATCTAACAAAATGAAATTCAATGGTAAAAAAAGTAAGGTTCTACATTTAGGCAAGAAAAACCAAAAGCCATAGGTATGGAATAGGTGGTACCTGGCTCAATAGTAGTAACTAAGAGAGGGATCTTGGGAGTCCTAGTGGATAATCACTTCAATATGAGCCAGTGCTGTAGCTGTCAAAAAAGCCAGCACAGTCCTATTTTCTGACAATTAGAAATTTCCTGGCAGTTAGCAAAATTAATCAGTGGAACAGTTTGCTTCCAGAAGTTGTGGGTGCTCCAACACTGGAGGTTTTTAAGAAGAAATTGGACAATTGGTCTAAACTGGTATAGGGTTTCCTGCTTGAGGAGGGGGTTGGACTAGAAGACCTCCACCGTCCCTTCCAACTCTGTTATTCTATTAAACATCCTTCTGATCATCCTATTTCCCATAGTACTTCAGATCAATATTAGATGTGGAAGAAAAACCTATTTTTCTGCAACTGTTTCTGGACAGTCTTGCTATTTACTGTAAAATATATCAGTGCTCATTATAGTGGTCCAAAATCTGTGGGAGCAAAAGAGTCTGTAGAGATTCTCAGTCATCCAGGTCATGGTTGACCCAAAGGTGCTTTTTTTCAGGAGGCAACTGGACTTTCTTGGGTTTTTTTTGAAGACGTTTGGATGAGAAGCGAAATATCTTCAAAGAAAAAACAAAAAAGTCCAGTTGCTTTCTGAAAAAAAACACATTTGGGATACCATGACCTGGATGACTGAGAATCTCTACAGACTTTTAACTATACAATTTGGGATGAACATCCTTTGAATGGTGTGGGAGTAGGAATGGATTTCCAGAGAAAATAATTGCAGACTAGAAGAACCAGAAGCACCACTCAGGTGATCCTGAGGACATAGATAAACCTCCAATTGCTTCAATGACCCTCTAAAAGGATGCAAATGACCAGCTGTCTTCAAGGAACAAAAATCCTTTCCATTCCCCATTATCCTGTCAGAGCTGAAGAAGCTTCTTGGATAAGAAATGAAATGTCTTCAAAAAAAAACAAAACAAAGGCCAGTTGCCTCCTGAAAAAGCACCTTTGGGACAAGCAAAAGAGTCATTTTTTTTACTCTATAGGCAAATGACTGGCAAGTTTCCAAGTATGTTTTAGGCCCACTGCACCATTCAGGTACTTTATGGGAAATATTCTGAGTTTACAGAAGCAAAATGAATTAGCTGAGGCAATACGGTTGATACGGGGTGTTGATCTGTTGTCTGTAAAAAGTTGTGTTATTGTCCTTCTTTATTACACTGCTTTCTGTTTATTAGGTTGCACAGGAATTGACCGTTGATTATCTTTAATTTAAAATAAAGGATATGAATCATTCTCTCAAAATACAAGTTACAAATGCAGCAACTTGCATCCTTAGGAGAAGGAAGGCCATCTGGGAGAAGTGGGTGTAACTACAGTATTTCTTTGGTCTTGAAGAAATGGATTGATGTGTATCTGTTGCCCCCTTGTGGTTAACATGCATTTTGTAATTTTCTGTCTTTCTAAACACCAGAAGAAATATCTACAAAAGTTGCCATGAAGGGCTGCACTACCTATGCTGTCTGTGATGCTACCATTGGAGGTGCGGCAACATTTAGCCAGGCCAGTTCAACAATCACCAGCCTTGAATGCATGCCAGCCAGTAGCACGGCCAGCAGTTCTCCTGGACCAACAAGACTCTTCTTTTTAGTCATGATGGGCTTCCTGAGGCTGCAGCTTGGATCCTAACGAGCCAACTGTGCTTATGAGCAAACGATGCAGATGCGAAACCAAAGATGTTAATCTTTGGGTCTCTGGTATCACTGATGGAAAAATTCTGGAAGAGCTGAGCATTAGCTATTTGATGCATTAAGGCCTAATCCATTATCATGCTGGGTTTTTTTTATAGCTTATAGCATCTATTAAGGAAAGCTGTTATTTAACCACCAGTTCTGATTTGAATTGATTGTTATCATGGTCATAGCAGTTGGTGTAATACTGACATATTGATGTGTTGGTCAAAGACTGAACTCATTGTTCATCTCTTAGGATCATATTTTATATAGCATTTTTAGCCTTCTCATTCAATTTGATGGGAATTGTAAGGGCATGTTAAAAAAAAGAGATGGGCGGTTTTTTCAGGCAAGGTTGAAAAATTGGAATCCTTAATCTTAATTCTCAAGCAGTTGAGAGTCCCATTCTGTAGTGTACAATGATCTCACAAGCAGAATGCAGCTTCCTAGCCTCCAGTAAAATCCCAAGGGAAAATGTAATATAACAAGTATGTCTCCAGAGCCTTTCTCAGCTCTGGAGAAAGCAGGGGCACTTAAAGGAATGTCATCTTGCAGTGATAAATGCTTGAAGATTCTTCTACTGTAAGATCCTTTCCCCACTGACACTGGCCCCATGTTATTTTACTGCTGCTGTACCTTCGTGATATTTCATAAACATCCTCATGGCTGCACCCTAGAGTTGTAATTGACAAAGGGAGAGATATGTGAAAGGACCATCTGACTGATAGATGGAAATTGGCACTCCAGCACCTTCCCTCCACCCTCTTTGCTTCTTCTACAACATGGGGGGAGATACTAACTTTCTGGGTACTCCTGAAGGTACTCAGGGCAGGAGGAATATAAACCAAGGAATTTGAGGACTTTGACATCAGATGGCAGTGGAAGAATTCAAGAAAAGTGAGATAAGATGAAGCAGAGGCTCTCCAAAGACAAGTTCTCTTCTTTGCTATTGTCCTTGAAGCATTTTGGCCGGAGCAGGGGCTGAGCTGAAAGTTAAACTTTCCAAAGCTTTTGTCATAAGAATAAAGGGGTACACTGATCTGAAACCAATGGTGGCTCACATGTTTGAAGGAACTGAAAAAAAAGAATGTTGTAGAAAAACAGATGCCTTTTTGAGGGAAGAACAGATTTCAGTTCAGAATTAGTATAAAGTTTTCTCCTTTCACAGAATATTTTCTGTGGCAGATGTGAATTTTGAAGAAATTTGAATTGGTAGATGCTGCAGTGGTCTTATGGCTATTTATATTAAGCCACAAACCGACTCTTCATCATGTTCCCCTACTTATTGCAATAAATGAATTTGTATAGTAATTGACATTAAACCAGGGCAACTATTTGATTAAATGTTTGATCGAATTTGGCTTCTAACCAGTTTTTTTTAATTCATTAAAGATTAAAATCAATGAAAAACAAAACACAGGACATTGATTTATTTGTTTCTTAAGCTTAGAGGAAGATTTTATTTATTCTGCATGTACTTTACCATATTTTTAAAACCTTTGATCAATGCTTAGCTTGACAGATGAAAATAATAATGATTTTCAGTTCTGTTTCCCATATTACCTCTTCTTTGCTAACACTCAGGCAAAAGCTTTAACCTGAATGTCACAGGCTTTAGATGTAGAATAGTTATAGTTGGCATTTAGGAAACAAATATAAGGTATCTGATCCCAAGGTCCTGATGGGTCTTGATGTAAAATGTATGACTGTTTTTAGTGGAATCTGTTTTTTAGAATTCATGTTTTTACCTGAAATCAAGGTGAAATGAATTCCAGGGCTGATTTAAGTCCACACTGCAAAACCTTTCTCAGGACAAGGACAGTATTGCTGCAATATACATCTGGATCTATTTTTGGGATCCAGCTAATTCAATTATCCAATTGTCAATTAGAGATTACTATGGTTTCATTCACTTTAGCATTGGAATCATGGTTACATCTGGGATCAAGATAGTGATCATGATGGTACAATCAAACTTTGTTATCTATAAAAAAAATATGGCAGGAAATTCAAGCACACCATTGTGGCTATCATCGATGTTTTTTACCATACATGCTGGGTGTATCCCACTTCTCAATAGTGAAAATCTTGGAATTCACCAGTCTTTAATCAATGTTGGTTTCCACAGAAGCCTCTAAAACTTAAAAAACAGGCTTTATTTGTGCATATACACAGGCTGGGAATATGATATAGGTTCTATTTGATATACATATTCCTCCAATGTGTCAGATTCATGTGAAAAACACCATCAACTCTGTTTTGCATGAGAGCCAAGAAGCCTCCAATGTGCTGGAGAGACACAGAGACAAACCCATATTATTATTTTAATTTCAGAAGTCTATATTTTTATTTTGCTAGTCACAATAGTACATATGCTTTTAGTAAATTATAGCATTCTTGTGGAGATCCTTATCTGAGATCTTTCTCATTTATTAATACTTTTGTTTATATTTTCATTCTTTTCCAAGTTGGATGTTTGCTTTTTATACATGCATAGAACTTAGCCAACATTGATCTCAGGGGGAAAAAAGCTTAGTGTTGTCAATTTTAGGGTGAGGAACCAAGAAATTCTAGAATTGAAGGCTAATCTGGGAAACCAAAGCAACATGCTAGACAAGCTGGTGGCAGAGCACTGGGGATCTGTTGCCAAGAAACTTCCATGGACATGCCCAAGTAGTCACCATTTAAAGTAAATGTCTTTGCAGTAAAAATAGATGAGCCAACATTCTGCCCTCCTTTGCAGGTAAGATGCATCATTGCAATTCAATGTTTCTGCTTCAACATTTGGCTGTAAAGCCTCCGGACCTCAGTTATTACCGAACCACAGTTCACACTGAGTAAGTATCTTAAAGGAGATGCCCAAATTTATACAAAACTGGGAGAGGAAAGTGACTCTAAAACAGTGGAATGGAATATCTGTGCATACCATAGCCAGCAATTGTTGGGCAAATGATCATTGTTGCAACTGTGTGAGTATAACAAACCATGAATACGGTTTGCAACATTTGTATAAACCAGAGCTTAAGCCACCTTTATCAAATACATTTATTTAGATTTCCATGCAAATATTAAATGTAAATACCATTTGAGCATCATTGGGTCCATGAAGACACAAGTTTACATACTGGGTAGTCCTTGACTAACAAGCAAAGTTGGGACCAGAATTTGCATGGCTAAGCAAGGCAGTTAAGTGACTTGGGCCGATTATGAATTTCAGCCATAGAGCTAACCTTTTTTGCAGGGTCGTTGCATAGTTCAAATGGAGTCGGAGGGGTTTTATCCCTAGGGCATCCTTGTGGCTTCTTCTCCATAAACAAAGTGGTCTGCATAAGGATGCCCAGGGTGGCAGCAACCACACTAGACGCTGCAGAGGTGAAAAATATCGGTCTCTCGATATCGGTCCTAATGAGAACGTGCTTAAATGATACTAAATTATTGAGACGATTAACTGAGAATACACACCTATTCAAACGACGTTTTGAAATAAACGTGGGCGTCCGAAGGAAAGGCAGTAGATAGAAGACGACGCGACCCGAGAACCAACGTAGCCACTTCCGGGCTCTTTGGAAAACAAAGTCAGCGAAGCAGGAGCTATATAGAAAACCAGGAATGGATTCCACAGGAAATTGGAATGCCCCAAAGGAAAGGAAAGAAAGGGATCTTTTTTTTTTAAACTCGTAATGTCTTTTACACATACACGTTATTTAGTGATGAATCAAATGGAGTACCACATTAATCTTGAGCCACTTCCACCCATGGCGCTGACATAACAAAGTCTGTTATGTTGCAGCATGCCCACAGGCCAAACCTTATTTCGATTAAAGGAACAGCGCACCACGTATTTCCCGTGCCTTTCCCCCAATCTTTTCTATTGGCAAAGAATGGTCGGGTTATCCAATCAGAGATGGAAAGGCGTAACAAGGGCGGGAATTGAACATTTGTGTGGCAGGTTGATGTCCGTCCCCCCCACACACCCCCGCCTTCTTTGCACTGCTTTTCCCGATTGGTCCGACTAAACATTCAAGCCAATAAGGCACTGCAGATTGTCCTCTCCTTCCTCCAAGCACTTTGATTTTCCCGCCCCTCCCTGCCCCGGGTGGTGAAGTTTAGCAGAGGCTGTAATTCGGGTAGGAAAGTTGTTATCTGGATACCGTTTGTCATTTTCCCTGTAATATGAGTCTGAGTGGCTGCTCTAGAAGCGAGGCTTCTAGTAAGCTAAAATTAAATTTGGAATAATATTATTGCAAAGAAGAGATTCTTTTGAGATCTTACTTGCCAACTCCGATCGCCTAATTTCAGATGTTTTCAAGCAACTGTGCTTTCTTTGGGGAATTGGCATTGCTTTCTGCATCTGGTCAGAGGAGTAGATTTTTTAAAAATCGCTTTTGCGCATTCCGAGCTTAATCTTACTGGAGACATAGGTCTCCCCATTCCCCTTGGTAATGTTACATTTTACACTTTTTTTGAGGACAGTACGCAAAATTTGCAGCGTTTTTCATTTTAAATAGCTTTATTTAGACCTGTATTTTTCAACTCTTTGGCAACTCTTACAGTGTGTAGACTCTCAGAATTCCCCAACTAGCTAGAGAATGGTATCTAAATGTCATCCAGCTGGATAGGAACATTCTCAAATTCAGTGTTTTTCAAACTTGGCAGCTTCAAGAGGGTCATGCTGCCTGGGGAATTTCTGGGAGTTGAAGTCCACGGCATGCTCAGAGTTTTATCTTATTCTTGCTAGATCTTTCAACTCCGGGCTTTGATCTGGAAATTATTTTCTTCATCAGGATTTTCTGGATTGCACCTAACTGGTAAGAGAGCCCTGAGTGTCATTAAGGGTGGACGTTAAGAGCAGCATTGGGTGGTATTTCAAGAGATTGAGAAAATTGATCTTCTGTGCTCATTCAAGTCTTAAGAATTTGAAGATTAGAGAATCTAAAATGAAGACCTTTCCGTTATGAAAATATCCTCACAAATTGCTGTAGCTTCACATGTCCGTTGATGAATTCTGACTACTGTTTGCCATAGGAAGGAGAGTCAATATGTAGCGAAGTAGTTAATTCTAGCTAATTCTAACAGAGACCTAGGTTCCGCAGTCTGATCCCAGAGGTCATGGATTACAGCACTTTGGATCAACCTTTCTCTCTCAACCCAGTGTTTCTCAGCTTCAGCAACTTTAAGACGTGTGGATTTCAACCCTCAGAAATTCTCCAACCAGTTTGAGAATAACTTCTAAAAGTCTTCCAGCTGGATAGGAACATGCTCAAATTCAGTGTTTTTCCAGCTTGGCAGTTTCAAGATGGTCAAGCTAGCTGAGGAATTCTGAGAGTTGAAGTTCACACGTCCTGAAGTTAGCATTCAGCAACTTACTTTAATTCCAGTTCAGAAACTTGTGCAATTATTGGGAAATATGGTTGTTTTAACCAAAGAACTGTAGCAAAGCAAACTAGAGCTGGAAATAGTGGTTTGATTTTGCCTTACTTTGGTAAATCATAGGTGATAGTTTATCCTTGTCAAACTAACAATTATGAGTAGTTTGGATTTGAAAGGAGATGCTTTTAGTTTCTTCCTCTGGAGTGGTCTTGAAGACTGGAAGAAGTTATGCTCTGTCTGAAGGTTAAATAGGCTTGTTCACATTGTGCTCAGCCACAGTTTAATGTTAAACTGAACCAGGATGATGATTGCTCTATTAAAATTTGTGAGCGGAAGCATCACTTCAGACTGTCCTAAGCAAAAGTAACAATTGATGTCTTGATTCTGTTGGTTCCCTTCTTGATGCATGTTTTGTTTCTTTAATGAACCACATACCAGATATTTGCATTGTGTTTTCAGACAAAGTGATGGCAGCTGGAACAGCCTTGGTTTATGATGGTGAAATGATCAACCATAAGCTACTTTGGGAAGAGTAAGTTTTTGTTGTTGTTGTTTCATTTAAGAAAACTTTACTTTGCAATAAAAGGGAATTACAGATATAGGTTGTCCTTCAATTACAATGGTAATTAGAACCAGGACTGCCTGAGGGGGGGAGGCCTGGTACAGGATGTGCAGAAGTTGGGGGAGAGGCTGCTGGGATGCAGATGTGTGCATGTGAATGCAGCAAGGCCCAGGGAAGGAAGGCATAGCACAGTGTGCAAGAAGATAGCGGGTGGGGACATGCCAGTGTGACTTGTGACATTCCTTCTGACTGTCCTTGTGGGAGGCTGGCAGGGAAGGTCACAAATGAGGATCACATGATTTCTGGACAATGCAACCATTCAAGTAAGCCAATTGCACTCAGCCAGAGGTTCAATTATAAGTATCCCTCACTGAGTATACTTTCAACTTTGAATGGTTGTTGAGTGAGTGGTCTATAAATGAGGATTACCTGCATGCGTGTTTGCTTCAGGGAAAAGAAAGAATGCCAAACTATTACAAAAAGGATATTTGACTCCTGGAATAGTAGAACAAAACTTAAAACAATTCCAACTTGATACTGTTAGGTATGAATTGTAAAAGAGAGTTTTGGCAGACTGTGGAGATTGTTATAGTATTCTAACCACATTAAGATACATTCCAAAATTCCCAGCAATTTCTATTTATTGATCTTGACAGACCAACACAATCTTGAAAACCTGTCAGACCCTCTACTTCAATTTATACCTAACCTAATTAATATGAAATTGTTTTGTGTGTCTTTTCTCACAACTTTCTACTTTCCCAACATTTATATATTTGTTGCAGTTGCATGAACATAAAAAATGGAGCCTTTTGCATTCTTTTAAAGCATTTGAGACAAAATAACCAGAGCAAGTAAAATTTATGTTACTTTTGGTAATTAAGTGTATGTGATGATTTGAACATAGCTTATTTCATCTGCATTTAAATAAGATGCACTGACTGCCTGTCCTTGAAGAAAAAAGTTCCTTAACTTGGGCTACAAGGACCCAGTCATGGTTTTTCTTGGCAGGAATATGGAAGTGGCGGCTTGTCAATGCTTCTTTCTGGGTTCTCTTTTTGACATCTCGGTTTAGCTTAGAATTTCCTTGTCAGGGGTGTCCCATCCAAATACAAACTAGATCTTAAATTTCTTTCCTTAGCCTTGTAAGTATCACTTTCTGAAGTAACATCGATGGAAGAAGTTGAAGAATATCTAACCTGAGATCCTGCCACTTAGGTTTCTTCTGGGGGAGGAACACAATGATGCCCTTTCTGCTGTTAGAAGAAACCAAGAATAATGGTTTATTCTGACAGAACTTACAGTTCTGAGACTTTTTCCCAATATTTATTTAGGCACATTGATCAGTTAGCTATCAATTCCAAAGTTCCACAGAACTTTATTAATAAGTGCATCTCACTTATCCCCACAGCTGTGCTCCAGGAAAGATTTAATAATATACCTGTGGTTCTGACAACATGGAAACATTCACATTTTTTTATCTATGCCAGGATCTAAAGACTGAAAATCGTTTGTATAAATAGAACCAGAGAATCAGATCTCTCTTCCTTGATTCTGCAACTAGATAATAAAGACCAGGCCAGATTCTGGGCTGCAGCCTATAAGATTAGATCAAAGGGCAATATGGGAACATTATTAATTGATTGCAATCTATTCTTTTGTCCTGTTGCTGACTGGTGTGGTTTCATGATTTATGTTTATTGCACCACTGGAAAAATTTATTTGTTCAGCGATTATTGATAAGGCTTTCTTGTACTTTGTTTATGATGCATGTTGTTGATGTACACACTCCTACTAAAAACACTTATTTGTTTTATGATGCTGGTTTTTATTTATTGTATTTCTACAGCCACCCCTATCAGTCATGGAGCATCATGATCAGAAACCTGCATCTTTTGTATGCTTGTGCATTGTTGCATGCATGTGCAAAAGGAGAGGGACTTTGATGTTAATACATACACCCTTGCTGTGGATACTTTTGCATGCTTCAAAAAGAAAATCTGGTCTTGATTCTGCTTAATCCATTGCAGTGTTTCTCAACCTTGACAACTTTAAGATGTGGTGCCATCATGGCTGGGGAATTCTGGGAGTTGAAGTCCATACATCTTCAAATTGCCAAGGCTTAGAAATTCTGGTCCATTGTTATCATAGAATCATAAAATCATAGAGTTGGAAGGGACTTTGGAGGTCTTTTAGTCCAATCCTCTGTCTAAGGCAGGAGTATCATGACAAAGTTAATTGCCTTGCTCTTAACAACCAAGTTTGTTGGGAGGCTCTTTTGCATCATTCAAACCTCCAAATTTAAAAGGGTTTTAGTTAATATCTGAAGTGTTTCATTATCAATACTATACTAAAAACACATTCCTTTCATCAGTTTTTTTCTCTCTAGTAATCAAAAATATCTTCTTTCTTAGCTGCAACAGAGATTTCTAATGATTTCACTGGGAACCTAAATCTTGGTCTCATTTATAGCCCAACCTGTAAGATTGAGGTCCCTGAACGGCTTTCTTCCTGCTATGGCCGCCTCCAGCACTATAACCTGATTGAAAGATGCATTTCGGTCTCTGCCAGAGAAGGAACTGAGAGTGAAATCATGCTGATTCACAGGTATGCTCCTAGTAGCAATAGCAATAGCACTTAGACTTATATACTGCTTTACAGTGCTTTGCAGCCCTCTCTAAGAAGTTTACCAAGTCAGCATATTGCCCCCAACAATTTGGGTCCTCATTCTACCCACCTCAGAAGGATGGAAGGCTGAGTCAACCTTGAGCCTGGTGAGACTTGAACTGCCAAATTGCAGGCAGCCAGCAGTCAGCAGAAGTAGCCTGCAGTACTGTACTCTAACCATTGTGCCACTACGGCTTTTAGTAATTAGATAGTTACCAAAAGCTAGTAGAATTTTAATTTCAGGAAAATTTCCAGTATGGAATAGATTGCAGGGGAAGAATCAGGCAAAAGCAGCAAACAAAATGTCAACCTATAGATAAAGAAGCTTTTACACTCCAGTGTAGAACTTTTACACACTACTTCTATTATATATACTTCATAAACCTCTCCCATCATAGGAACAAAGAGATTCTCTTTCTCTCTTGTTTTATAATCTGGAGTTGTTGAGCATATAGATCATTAATCTCATTATCCTGATAACTAGAAAAGGTCATTTGCTGGGCAAGCTGCAAAGAGGTAACAAAGTGCATTCTGTTGAGATCCTAGAAAGAATGTAGAGTAGAGCAACAAAATGATAAGGGGACTGAAGGCTAAACCATATGATGAACGATTGAGGGAACTAGGTATGTCTAGTCTAATGATGATGATATAGTTGCAATCTTCCAGTACTTGACTGGCTGTCAAAGAGAAGAGTCAATTCTCCGAAGTACCTGAGGTCAGGGCAAGAAGTAACCAGAGGAAATTCATTAAAAAGAAATCCAACCTAGAATTAAGGAGAAATTTATTTGACAATAAAAACAATCAGTGAAACGGCTTGCCTCTGGAAATTGTGGGCGCTCCATCACTGGTGGCTTTCAAGAAGAGACTGGACAGCTATTTGTCCAGAATGGTATAGGATCTCCTGCCATGGGTATGGTTGAACTAGAAGACCTCTATGGTTCCTTTCAACCCTATTATTATAGATCCTATGTTCTTCAGCTAAACCTTGATTTCTGAATATTTAAAGTACCCTTCCAATGAGTTTTCTCTTGGCTTCTAGGATCTCTCCCCTGCTTCCCTTAGCTATGGCACTAGACCATCATCCCCTCTCTAACTGCTCCCAGCTTTTCCACTCCCCACAGTTTTTTAGCATCAACACTGATATAAATATAATTACTCAGATTAATCCACAAAAAGTAAAAAATGAATATGTATTCAAATAGGGGGATGAGTTCAAGGCTGACATTAATTCTCTGTCTCTTAAACTTGGGAGATTTATTGAACTGAGCCATAGTAAGGAATGAAGCATCACTAAGAGATGTTCTTTTGGACTACTAAGTTCAATGTATCCTAGACTTAGTGTTCTAAACTTAAAAAAAACATCCCAAAGAAATGGGATTGCATTTTACATGGCTGCTCCTGATAAGAGAAATGGTCCCAATATAGTTTTGGCTTAGGGGCAACATCAGTAATGAGCCCAGTTTATATACATACAGTATCAGTTCAGGATCTTGTCTCCGATCTCAATTGGCTTTCTATAGATAGCTGTCCTGTCAGTTTATCTGCAACCAGATTCCTGATTAGTAATAGAGGCAGCAGCATTTGAAATTGGCTCACACCCCACGTTATATCTATGGATGACACATATTTCTTTTTCTTTTCCAGTATGGATTATGTGAAAATTGTAAAGAGCACTGAGAAAATGGACAAAGAAGAGCTCCAAAAAGTCTCTGCTGAATATGATGCTGTTTACTTTCATCCAGTATGGAGCATAATCAAGAATTCTTCCTAGATATCATACTCCTTAGTTATAAACTTTTTTTTCCAAATCCTGCTGTCCATCCAAAGAGTTGTGGGGCTGCTATTCTTCAAAATTAAAAAACATATTGTTTTTAACTCATGAATATTTCTAAAGGATCCAGGGACATTTTGCAGGAAATAGGAGAGTCTTTGATCACATGGTTGCAGCTGTCATTTTGATTTTCTGGCTTCCCTATGGAAGGCCTGAAAAGGATCTATTGCTTTTGCTACCACCACTAAACCCGTTCCTGATTTAGAGATTTTTTTTCCTCTATTTTTAAAAATCTCTATCCAAAATTATGTAACTAGAATAAGATGCTGAACACCACAGTCACTTTGTTAATGTTTGCAGAAGGAGCCAAATTTAGCCCTTGTTAAATAACTTAAAATGGGTTTCCAGTGGCCACCCTTAAGTTTAAAATGTTTCTACAGGCTCACAGCTCTTACCTTCCCTGGAACTAAATATATATTCCATAAACTTGTTCCTCTGAACAGATGGAGTTTTTCTTATGGCCAAGACTCTAAGCTTCCTCCAGACCTATCTCCCCAAATTCCTACTTTCTTAGTTCTACTCCTGGGAATATAAATTGGGAGAAGGTGACTGCTGAGTGATCCTTTTAATTACAGTTCTAATACCCAATGCCTGAATGAGGGGAAATTCGGTGTTGTAGAGTACCAACCTGTTCCCATCTCTCCAGCCTTCATTCACTTTCTCAGAAACTGCAGTAGAGTCTTTGAATCATGAACTTGTTCTGTTCTTCAGACAACATATCGTTGTGCCAAACTGGCTGTGGGAGCAACACTGCAACTGGTTGATGCTGTGATGTTGGGAAAGACCCGTAATGGTTTGACTCTAGTAAGGTAACCAAATTGAAGTGTTCTCCAGGTGAATGTTCTTCAGTACAGTTTATGGTTAACTGACTCAATCATGCTTGGTTGCAGGCCTCCAGGTCATCATAGTCAAAGAAGTGCAGCCAATGGATTTTGTATCTTCAATAATGTTGCCATTGCAGCAAAATATGCTCAAAGAAAATACGGCCTGCAAAGGTGGAGTATATTTATTTAAAATCACAAATTTTTGAAGGTCTTACCTTTTAATGAATTGTTGTTGGTTCATGCAGAATCCTCATTGTTGACTGGGATGTGCATCATGGACAAGGAATTCAATATGCATTTGATGATGACCCAAGGTTTGTCAATTACTTGTTCTTGGAGATGTTGCAGCAAACCTGAATACTGCATGAGTTTCAAAACATTTTTATTTTGGAAATGAATTACCAATGAACTTCAGTAGCAGACAGCAGGCCTCAAGATGTTTTGATAGCTTTCACTACACAATTATATATCATTTTGGTTTTTAGGCAAATTGTAATAATTTTGCTATAACATATATCTTATAGTCTGTGTTTTTAATGTTGTAAAACTCCAATGTTGAACTAAAGTGATAGGTGAGGTCTTATTCAAAGATAAATAAAGATGAAAACCAATTAAAAAGTACAGTATATCTGTTATTATGAGATACATTTACAAAATGGAAGGCACTCATACCAACAACCATATTTTTGTGGGAAACTTTAGTTCAGTGGCATCTTAAAAACTACTCTGACTTTATAACTACAAAATTAAAGTCTTTGAGAATACCCTATATTTAGATCAATTTGCAGAAAACTAAATAGTGAAAATGCATAGATGTCAGACTTAATTCAGCTGTTCTGTCCTAGAATAAGCACTGCAGAGAGTAGTTTGTTTGGTGTATCAGCAACTTCATTAAATACTACTTTGTTCTTGTTAGTGTTCTCTATTTTTCCTGGCATCGGTTTGAACACCGAAAATTTTGGCCTTGGCTCAGTGAGTCTAATTATGATGCAGTTGGTCAGCAGAAGGGAAGAGGATTCACCATAAATGTCCCTTGGAATCAGGTAAATATTGTTTAATAGCATTATAATACAAATAAATGTTAAACTCCAGTAGTCATGCATTTGATGCAGTTTTGTTTTTAATTCCATTTACACACTTAATGTACATATTTGCAGTCAGCTGAGAACTCATTTTGTAATTAGAATAGATTTGTGTTCTCATGTACAGCTGATGAATTATGCACAGGGAAGCATGGTTTCCACTGAAATACTGTAATTTAACAACTTCATTTTCCTACTGTACCGTTCATAAAAAAAATATTTGTAGCACGGACTTTTAAGAGAAATGACTAAGTTTTATTACTGTGCTAATATTAATGAGGGTGGCATTTGAGACAAAAAAAGTAAAAAGTAAAATACAGATTATATATTATCAGATGGCATCTAATACAAATGTTTAAATGTCCATATAATTTTCCTTCCTGGGGATTTAAAAAACTGTTTGCTGAATTCAATTTAGAATTCGTTAGAGAAGCACAATGTACTCCAGAGATAATTTCCACTAAGGTATTTGGACTAATAGGCCTATATAATTGCAGTTTGGGATTTTGTTTGTTTGTTTTCTGTTTTAAAAGAACTTATGCTTGGCTTTGCAGGTTGGAATGGGAAATTCAGATTACTTGGCTGCATTTCTTCACATCTTGCTTCCAATAGCTTTTGAGGTAACTTTTGAATTCTAGACCTTCCCCACCCCCACCCCAATTGCGGATGCTATTTCAAAGTAGAGTACAACAGTAAAATATTTTTGTGTAGTATCAGAAATAATCTTCAGCTATTTAAAAGCAACAATTTCTTTTCTTTTTTAAAATTAGGCTTAGAATTATCTGCAAAAAGAAGGCCCAAAAACTAAGACAGCAGCTGTATTACACACTTGGGAGCTCCCAAGTTTTATTGTTGTGCTACAATTATCTCTGCATAACGAGAGCAGCTAGGTGTTTGTTTGTTTTTTAAGAGACTATGAGCCCCTTCACAAGTGTTACAACTCCTAAATGTTGTACAATTGTGTGACACAACCAATTCTCTGACATCTCTGTAGTGGTGTGAAAGGAATAACTCCAGAGATGCTACAGCTAGTCCTCGACTTACAACCACAATTGGGACCAGAATTTCCATTAGTAAGCAAGGAAGTTGTTCAGTGAGCTGCACCTCATTTTATGGCCTGTTTTGCAAGGGCTATTAAGGGAATCACGTGATCATTATCCTGCTTCCCCCATTGACTTTGCTTGTCAGAGACAGGCTGGGAACATTGCAAATAGTGATCTACATTACCCCAGGATGGTACAACTGTTGAAAACACTTTCTGATTGCCAAATTTTGATCACATGACCATGTGGATGCTACAATGGCCGTAGGAGCATAAATTGCTTTTCTTTTAACTGCTGCTGTAACTTCAGTCACTAAACAAATGGTAGTAACTCGAGCTCATTACCCGTACCTTGGTCTTCACTTGTCCCTATCTGTTTGAGATCCATGGTTTTAAAATGAATGGAAAATGGAAAATCTAGCAGCTCAAACTGCTATTGGGACTGAATTGGGCAAGAAACAAATGAGCAAGGAATTAAGAATGTATGAGGTCTGATTAGACAATTTTGGTCCTGCATATGCTACATTGGTCAACTGGAGGGATTATTTGCATGCAAGTTCTTCCTAGCAAAAAGGCAGCAATGCAGAGAATCCTTGTGGGTTGTTTTTAGTCAGGGTTTTTCAACTGTCTGGGGAATTCTGCACATTTTAAAGTAGCTGAAATTGAGAAACACTGCTCAAAGGTTTTATGAAAAGTTGGAAATGGAACAATAGATCAGAAATCAAATCTTTATTAATTTAAGAAAGTAGGTGATTGGACATGCCTTGAAATGCTTATTGGAGAACCTGTGACTTTCCAGATCTTGATGAATTACAACTCCCAGCATCTTTATACTGTGTACATTATACTATAATATAAACTCTGTTTGGTGTTGATTTTTTCCCCAACTATAGTTTGATCCAGAACTTGTTTTGATTTCTGCTGGATATGACTCTGGAATAGGCGATCCAGAGGTAAGCTCTTTTCTAGATACTGTTACTGTTTTTCTCTCTCTTTTCCCATGAAAACAGGGCATATTTTTTAAAAAAATAATCTTTGTTTCTGTTTGTTTTGTTTTTAGGGGCAGATGAAAGCAACTCCAGAATGCTTTTCCCATCTTACACATTTTCTAATGAATTTAGCTAATGGAAAGTTGTGCGCCGTTTTAGAGGTATGGATTTTAATACAATCTGATTTCCAATTTAATAAATGCTATCAACTTTTTAATTAGAGGGACTGCTCAAATTTTTCTAGGATTATGAATATTCACATATTGACACAAATCTCAGATGCTCACCGGTCTATGAACATAGATAGTCCTCCACGTATGACATATCACTTAGCAACCAATCGAAGTTCCAATGGACCTACCTGAGGGATACTTACAACCTGTATTTGAAGTTCCAATAGCCCTAATTATTAGCCCCCCCCTTGCAAAGCAGGTCCACAATTTATAACCTCCTACCTCTATATTTGCAAAATTACTATGTAACATTAAAAATATTACAAGTATAGAAATCTATTAATCAATTTGACCTACCATCTATTTATTATATAAAAAAGCAGTTGACAGGTAATCCTGATAACAAAGCTAAATGTCAAAGCAGTCTGTTAACAATCTATTATTGTTTTTAACTCACAGAAAGTCCATAAGCATCTTCTAATCTCCCATAAATGCATTACAACCATTGTCTCTGAACTTTCCAGGATTAAATAGCATAGACTGATTTTTAATGGGGAAAACAATTCCTTCCAGTTTATCTTTACTTTTTCTTTAAAATTATAAATGGGACCTTTCCAAGCAACTGCTTATTCCTCAAAAACATAGGTCTCTATTGAAAATATTTCCATAACACTTGTTGTTCAGTAAATTTTCCTACAAATTAGAATACAATGTCTCTTGGCAGCTGTCTTCTGTTGCATGTAGTAATATGTAATATTCAAAATCTTTAATTTATTGTTACTTTGATTTTAATATAGTCCAGATCTCTCTTATACTGAAGCTTTCACAGCAGAGTGCAAAGTTTCTTTCCCAGGACAAAGAAAGTAAATGTTCCATAGCAAAATAACCATAGAACAGTGTCAGCGAACCTGTGTTGCCGAAACGGGAGCGTGGGCAGGTGGGGAAGCAACAGAAACCAGAAGAGCAGCACATCCATGCCAGGAAGCTAAGCTGCTGGTTTCCGGCATGTGCATGCACGCTGGACACCTGGTCTTCTGGTTTCTGGCACGCAAAGACGAGCTGGCTGGCATGCATGCATGCGCGTGCCGGAAACCAGAAGCTCAGCTTCCCGACACACACATGAGCGCAAGGGAGCTGATCATGTGACTGCATGAATGCTTTGACAGCTGGAACTTTGAAGACTGGTTGTAAGTATCATATGTTGAGGGCCATCATTAATTTGAATGATCACTGAACAAGCACTGGATGTTGTTGTTTGCTTAATCTTTGCTTGGAATTTTGTATGCTCCTTTATACTTTATATCTGTTTGTTTTTATTTAGGGTGGATATCACTTACGGTCGCTCTCTGAATCAGTCTGCATGACTCTAAAAGCTTTGCTTGGAGATCCTTTACCTCCTTTGTCTGGTGAAATGATGCCATGTTTAAGGTACGTGTATGACAATGTTCATCTGTGTATGCATGTAATAACTAGAAAGATAGATCTGCATTGACAAAAGGCCAGATCTAAACAAGAGTGTGGATGGGACAATCTTATAAAGTTATTTTCATTAACAAATTGTCAAAAAAGCCAAAATGGTGATCGTGCAATTGAGACCACTATCTGAACTTTTTTTTTATTCCTCTGTGGGCATGTCTATACATAGGATTCCACTATTTTGAGTCTGGCAACATTGCAAAGTACAACATATACTTAGATTTTTACCGGTCTACCCAAGCCCTGTATTTAAATGCAGCTTCTGACAGTTTTATATATGCTGACTTGTAGTAGACAAACCTGTGAAGATTTTCAGAGGAGAGATTGGATGTACATTTGGTATGTATCTTGGTGTTAGGTCTATAAAGCGTGTTGCATTGTTCTATCGTAAAATCATTGCTCAGTGAGGAAGATACGTTCTTAATCTGTTCTCCTTAGGTGTAGGATTATGACATGGATAGGTTATAATCTTTTTAATTTGAAGATTTCATATAGTCCCCCATATCTTTAAACCAGTGTTTCTCAATCTTGGCAGCTTGAAAATGTGTAGGCTTCAAATTCCAGAATTCCCCAACTAGCACGCTTTAAACTTTATATGTTAAAGACAGAAGCTCGTATAAAACCTAAGTGTTAACCTAAAGAATGGGAACTTCTAGGGACCTTCACTCACTCTCTTGATAAATGACATAAAGTATAGGCAGTATTTGATGAGACCTCTGAAACTGGTGCAGGAGGCATCTACCCACAAGGGATTTACTTGTGCAGTGAATTACTCCTCACTGTTTGAAGGTGGTTATAGGTAATTTTAAAAAAGGTAAAGGTTTCCTTGTCCAGCTGTGTCCGTGCAGTGCTGAGCTCTGCTTCTTGGCTGAGGGAGCCAGTATTGTCCAAAGACATTTTCCATGGTCATGTGGTTAACATGGCTATACTCCAAAAGCACAAAGAACGCTGTTACCTTCCGACCGAAGAGGTGGTCGCATTTGCATGCTTTTGAACTGCTACTTGGATAGGAGCAGGAACTCACCCCGTTGTTGAATTAAACCAGTGTAGAATTACTGTTGTTCGATTCCAATTCTTCAAGTGCCTTTGTAGGTTTGCTTAATTGCCTACAAATATGCCAATCTATACATCCAAAAGAATCTCCAGTGCTTGTATGAAAGAAAGATTGTTTTTCAACAAAGTAGGTAGATTTGAGTTCTTTTTTTAAAAAATGTCTATATAGTAGAAAACCTTGGGAATTACAAAGAATGGTAGAAAAATTCCACCTATGGCCAGATGGGATATTAAATATTGATATACCTAGCTTATTATGCTTTAATAATTGTATTTCATACAAGTTTGTTTTAGATAACATAGCCTCAAGTTTTTTTGTGGCATATATCTTTGCACACAACACGTATACAGATTCTTAGTATTAAAAATATAGAGTTTAAAAAAAATATTTTTTAAAGAGAATGTATATCCCATTTGATCTTTCTTAGTGCAAGGGAATCAATTCAGAATGTGAGAGCTGCACATAAGCCATATTGGAAGTGTTTGACATATGAAGGTAATGGCAGGAATCGCCTTTTTTTCTGTATCCTGCTGCAGATCATGGAAAAAGTATTAAAATATTTCTGGATTTAGTTTACTGTTTATCCTTTTCTTAATTCACAGAAATCTCATTCATCAAGTTTAAATATTCCAAAGCAGATCCTTAAGTAGAACAAGTTATCAAATTCCTATTTCAATTTAGAAGCAGTACTAGAAACTAGATTGGCTAGATTTTAACATTGCTAGGTAATAAAGTCACATAATTGACAATATATTGACTAAATTAATTTAGTCAATATAAATTAACAACTTGTCCTAAAGTTATTTCTTCTTCTTTCTGAATTGTCAAATGAAAGATTGATGATATAAAGGAGGTCAGTGGCAAATTTAGCATGAATAATTATGACAGTATACTTGCTTGAAATAACTGGAGTTGAATTAATTTAAAAGAATATGAGTGTACTTACAAATATGCTGCATGTACTTAAAGACTGTATACTGAAAAATATCAAGCAAAAGAAGTATTTTTCAGAATGTGGGAGCATAAGCACAATGAATTGCAATAAAGACATGATGTTTTGATTCATTAATGCAGGGCTGTCAAATTCCTGGCCCGTGGTCCAAATGTGTTCCGCGCTGGCCATGTCAACAACTGGTTTAACGAGGGGGGGGAAAGTCCTGATATGTCACGTGACACCGCTATGACGACGTGAGTTTGACACTCCTGCATTAATGGAACTACATCTTCTTTCTTGTAGCAGTAGGGAAAATCCCAGTTGCTTTAATCAAGTACTCCCTCTACTTTGAAACATTTCTTCCAACTCATTTTCAAAGTAGGCACAACCCATCTGTCTGACTTGTAGATCATAGTACATAGCTCCAACAATAAGAGGATTGCTCAATGTTAGGCAACAAAAATGTGAAAACCGTCTGTTTTTAATATGTTTTAATATGGGTTTTTTTACTAAAAATTATGTTCAAATTTTGAACTACATGAATAATTTCTGAGCTAAATGCTTTTTTTTTTCAGAAATCTGTTCAGAGATTTGAAAATGTGGCAGTACCCAAACCCCAAGTATAACTAGCATAAACAACTTTCCATAAGTTGGCTAGAATTTTCAGAGTTGTAATCCCAACAGATCGGGAAGCCACAGGCTTGAGTTAATTTTAAAATGGTTTTAAGAGACTTTTAAATGTAAACCGCCCCGAGTCCTCGGAATGGGGCGGTATATAAATTTAATAAATTATTATTATTATTATTATTGAGGAAAACAAGCATAATTTGCCTTCACTGTAGAGACAAGCTGTGTTCTGTTGTTGTTCCCAGATGTAACTCCAGTGCAAGATCTCAGTACTATATCCTGTCAAGCAGAGGAAACTGAGCGTACACAGAGCAATGTGGAACTCCTGTGTCCTCAAGAAATTGGAGATGTCAATGAAGTCATCAAAACAGATAGGTTTTTGGAGACGCATATGAAAAGCATTTTGTCTTTGAAACCTCCTATTAAAACAGCAGCCGCTGTTGATGAGAGTGGCATACACCTGCTCCCACCAACTGTTCACATTCCAAAGGGACTGGATATGAAAGAGTTCAAAACTACTCTCAGGTTAGCCATACTGTTCACCAGCTCAAAAGAGGTGTATCATGATACAACCAAATATTTAGTATTCAGCTTTCGATGAAAAAGAATGTTCAGCCTCTCCAGTTAAAAGGATAGATAACAAAAAGCTTGTCTGTGTAAAGTACATGTAGTCCTCTACTTACAACAGTTCATTTAGTGACCGTTCAAAGTTACAATGGCACTGAAAAAAGTGAGTTATGACCATTTTTCACACTTACGACGTTTGCAGCATCCCCATGGTCATGAGATCAAAATTCCAATGCTTGACAATTGGTTCATATTTATGACAGTAACAGGGTCCAGGGGTCATGTGATCAGCTTTTGTGACCTTCTGAAAAGCAAAGTCAATGGGGAAGGCAAGGTTCACTTAACAACAGTGTTACTAACTTAATAACTGCAATGATTTACTGAACAACTCTGGGAAGAAAGACTGTAAAATGAGGCAAAATTTACTTAACAAATGTTTCACTCAGCAACATAAATTTTGGGTCTAATTGTGGTCATAAGTCAAGGATTACCTGTAGAAGGTCAAATAGAACTGGTCTGTGATTATTTATTTATTTTCCAAAATTATTAGGCTGCCCAACTCACACAGA
>JANHFL010006643.1:44577-55727 GCA_032468155.1 Oxyrhabdium leporinum | reverse complement strand
AGTGATCCTCTGTAGGGAAGGGCACATTCCACTGTGAATTTGTGTACTGTGCCTGTAGCTATGACCCAGTCTTGACATATAATCTGTGTAACTTTTATATGTCCACTAAGAAGTCATAAATTCAAACCTCAGCATGTTGTTCAAGCAGTACAATTGTTCCATATGTTCTGGTGTATAACCATCATTCAAATATCTATATTTCACAGTGCATTTGATGTAAAAAATATGAAAGAAGAAACTCTAAAGTCACTCTTGAACATGTTGGCTGTCCTTAACAAAATCATTAAAAAGGAGGTAATGTTAATCATTTGGCAAAACTGGGTTGATTTGACATGACATATTTTCTAGTTGGTTTTGAGGAGAACTAAGCATATTTTAAAATCTCACAGCCATCCCTACAGGAAAGTTGTACTTAAATTGAATTAAATGTGCCCTTTCTTTTTGGTCTTAAGATTTTCAGCTATCCAGGTCACAGCTGTATCAAAAGTGGTTTTTATTTTGGAAAAAAAAAGCAACTGGACTGATTTTTTTGAGGAAAAACAAGACATTTCGCTTCCTATCATGGAAGCTTCGCCAGTTATATTGGATGCTGTGGGAGATGGAAGGACAGTTATTGACAGTTGAGATTAGTTGGTGGGAGAGGGAATGATAGATTCTGACAGGATGGAAGGGGATGTCAACTGGTCTTAGCACTCTCTGAAAGCCGTTGTAGTTTCTTGGGGTTTTCTCTGTGACCTCAGGGTCACCTGAATCAGGTGTGGAATCTTCTTGGAACAGCCAAAATGACTGCATTGTAAATTGGGGATAGGTGGTGTCTTATCCCTCCTCTGTTGAGAGAGGGCTGCTCAATGTTAACATAAATGGGCTCTCTTACTCCTCTTTCAAACCAATGGTCCTCTCTATCCAAAATGTGGACTCCGCTGTCTTCAAAAAAATGAGCCTTATCTTTCAAATGCAAATAGACTGCTGAATGTTGTCCTGATGGGTTATTTCTCCTATGCTGTTCCATGCATTTGTGAAGTCCTTGCTGTCAGAGTGTTAAGACCAGTTGGCTGCAAAGAAAACAATATTTCCATCCCACCACCACCATCATCCTGTCAGAACCTATCATTCCCCCTCCCACCAATTAATCTCAACTGTCAATAACTGCCCTTCCATCTTCCACAGCATCCAATACAACTGATAAAGCTTCCAGGATAGGAAGCAAAACGTCTTGTTTTTCCTCAAAACACCCCCCAGTCTAGTTGCTTTTTCCCCCCCAAAAAAATAAAAAACCACTTTTGGCATGTTTCTTTTTTGGTCATTTTCCTGATTAGCATAGCATCTTAGATGTAAGTTGGGGGATATCACATTATGTCTCTCAAGCAATTAGGACATAAATTCATTCTCTTTAAAGAGATATATCACAAGTTCCATCTGCATGCCTTACTACCCAATTATTATATGGATGGTTAACTCTTTATATTCTCCTAGAACAATGCATTATTATCCCATTACATTAATTGCTGCATAATTTCTCTATTATTGCTAAGGTAAAAAGCTGCGTACATCCCCACCTTGGGCATCATGCTGCAATGTAAATGCTAATGCTAGTAACAATAATGCATTTCGATTAACTCTAAACCTGTCAACTGTGTAGAGAGAAGACTAACTTGGGTTACAGAGATGTGAATAATTTTTCGAAACCAGTAAATCACATCTTATACATAAATATTACACATTTTTGCTAGAGCTGAAAAAGCTTGCTTGATGTCAGTAGATGTCCTCAGGTGACCCCAATGACAAAGAAACAACAATGCAGATCTTGGCTTTTGTACTTAAGTTCCAGTGTGAGATATAAGTCGCAGAGCTGGCTGGGTGACTTTGGGTCAGTCACTCTCTCTCAGCCCAATTCGCCTCACAGGCTGGAAAAAATTGTTGGACAATAGGAGGAGAAGGGAGCGTTAAGTGTGTTCATTGCCTTGAGTTATTTTATAAAAACAGTAAAGGCAGGATAAAAAAAATCTAATAATTGTGGCATCACAATATGTATTTCATTATTTGCCTCTATCCTCCATATACTGTATGCCTGTGACTGTAAAACTTGTATACAAACTTGTACAAAATCATGTAAGAGTTTGAAGAGGCCCAGATAGGATGCAGTCCATCTCCATGCCAAAGCAGACCATTTATTCATGCATAATATTTGCTAGGATAAAAATTACTGAGTAAACAACTTCAAGCCACCTAAGTCAATCTTAATACTTTTGTAAATTAAATGACAATAATTATCTTTGCACAGTTAATATGTCCAAATGAATAGTAGAGAGCTGCTGCCAAATTATTAGTGTTTAGCTAATTAGTTAATCAAATTTCTTTGTGCTAGCAACATGCTTTTTAGAATTGGAGTCCTTCCGTTTATACTTGGGGAAGCCTAAGTTTCTTTCTTTTTGCCCCATATCAGAATGTTTTCTTAATATTGGTTGGTTGAAATCAGAACACGAATGTATCCTGTAAATAGACTATACATTCCTATTTGGTGCATTACTAACATTTAATTGACTGTTTAATTTAGGGAAAATATGTCATCAGACACTGGTGTTTGCTGGTAGTCCTTCAAATGGAGATCTTTCTCTAGATGTAATAATGGCCAAGTTATTCCTTTTGTGGCAGAACAGGACCATATCCAGACTTGATATATGCTTTTTAATGTTCAAATATTTGGTTTTGATATAAATTTTACAGCGTTTGCAAAGACTTTATTTGTTCTTATAACTATACAATCTAGACATCCATATGCAATGAATGTATACATATAAGGCGATACAGCTATATAATCTTGACTGTAAGTAATATTAAATAAAATAGTAACATTTTAATTATTATCATGTTATCTAGGTGATCAATGGGCTTGCAGTTTCATCTACGCCTTCACTTTCTTCTGCCATTGCAGTAGCACATTGTAGAAGCCTGAAGGTACAAAGGTAGGTATAAGAAACTTGTGCCTAATACTTTCTTGCACAGTTGTGTACTTAAAGGACAACATAACCAACTATTATTCAAAAAATGATTCAAAGCCATAGACACTTTGAATGTCACATAAAGGCAACACCCCTCTACTATTCATTGAAATAGTTGATTTTTTTTTAGCCATCTGCATGATCCTGAAAAAAAGTATGAATGTTTTTAAGAATCACACTAAGTTTAATTAGCCATCTTCTGCAAAACAAGTACATTTTTTCAATGGGGTCCTTGGTGTTCCCTGAACTTAGTGGGGTTTTTTTGCAGACTTTTCATTGCCAAATAGATGTTAGCTAGCTTGGCAGTGAAATGTCTGCAAGAAAACCACCAAACTCAGAGAGTACCAAGGATTCCACAGAGCTATAAATATTCTCTTTTATCAACACCTTTTCAAAGCGTGCACAACTCTATACATTGTGCCTTTTTTGACTAATGCTTTCAGTTCTTCTTAACATTGTCTATTACTTAGGGACTTGGGAAAATTCTTGACAGATTTTGAAAAACAACGAATCTGTCATAACCTGGACTATTTTGAGTACATATGCACTCCATATGCAAAGTGAACAGTACTCATTTCTATGTGAATAAACTCCATTTAACACAGTGGGATTTATTTCTGAGTAATTTATTCAGAAATGTGTACTGCAAAAATTTGATCCATTTTAAGAATACTGTGAACGTATATGATAACAAAGATGCAAAGGACTACATAGTTGTGGAGATAGAAATGGACTAAATAAATATATCTAGGGGATGGACGGGATATGGTAAAAAGCAGAGATTTGCTGCTACTGAATGAATACAGAATACATTACTTTGATAGAAATAAATTAGACTGCATATCCATTGTTCATAATAGCAATAGTGCTTAGACTTATATACCGCTTTACAGTGCTTTACAGACCCGTCTAGGTGGTGCACAGTGTCAGCATATTGCCCCCAACAATTTGAGTCCTCTTTTACCCACCTCAGAAGGATTGAAGGCTGAGTGAACCTTGAGCCTGGTGAGACTTGAACTGCAAAATTGCAGTCAGCTGACAATCAGCAGAAGTAGCCTGCAGTACTGCACTCTAACCACTGCACCACCGAGGCTCATGATGCATAATATTAATTTATAGACTAGGAAACTTTTGCCATAGATGCCATAATCCTTAAATTGTTTTTTTGTAGCTAGCATATTGTCAGAATTCTACATAAAAGATTTATAAAAGAGCTCTTTAATTTAGAGGTTTAGAGTAGCAGTTCCTTTATTGAATTTTCAGGGTTTGTTATTTATACTCCAATTATAATGATAGCTGGCTATACATGGTTAATGTTGTTGGACTTTGAGCTATGTCAGTTTTTTAATGTAGTCCATTATCAGATTACCTTACATAGACTAAGCTATTTATCACAAAGTTTTGTCTACTGGTTAAGGCACCAGGCTATTTTAGTCACGCCTTAGGCCGATCAGTCACTCTAGCCCAACATACCTCATAGGGTTGTTATTGCAAGAAAAAGAAAGAGAAAGATGTATTTGGTAAATTTATCACCTTGAGTTATTTATAAAAAATAATAAAGGTAGATATAAATAAATAATAATTATATATATATATGTGTATATATATGTATATAATATATGTGTGTATGTGTGTGTGTGTGTATTATATATATATATATATGCATAACAGATCTTGAAATATTCTGTTTTGCAGAGTCCTGTGTGTATTTGTTGGTGACATGGACATGAAAATTGAATTGGATGATGAGTAAGTTTCAGTATTTCAACTAGTTTATTTAAATTTGTGCAGTCGGTTCTGAAAATGAAATTATGCTAAGGTCAGTGGGGCTTCGTAAGAAAAACATGAAACTTTGAATCTATTTTATTTGTTAGAATAATGTTACATCTAAAACATGTATTTGATTATAGTAGTTCTTTACAGCTTGTATATTTCCCAGATATGTGTATTTGCTTCATTTTATTACCAGGGTGGCAACTATTTTATAGAGATAATATTTATTGAACCTGTTTTCTTTAATATTTTACAGCAAAGTCCTCTTGATCAATATTTGTGCTAAACATGCTGAACAAGTTAACACCAAACACAATATCTCTCTCAACTGGAAAGAGGTAAGTGTGGCATTTTATGGTCTTTTTTTAAATCACCCCAGTATGATTTAGTGAGAATGCAAGGGCATAAATTTTGAGTTGAACTATATATTCCGCAATTTTCACTGATTTTAGAGTGTGGATGACTTGCAAATATTTGAATATTGTGGTCCAACTGAGAATTCTGCCTGCTGGAAATGTACAGTTTGCTACCTACAGTAGAGTCATGCTAGAGTTGGGTGGGCTACAAATTTAACAACCAATCAATCAGTCTTGTAGCAAATGCTATCAATATATTTGGGATAAACTGAAGAACCGCTACGATGGAAGAAATTGGCACAACATTTGAGAAACGTTGAAACTTTAGCACAATCTTTAACCCTTGTCTTCCCTGCATGAATTGAAAAGGACTGAGAAGAAGCACAATTGTAAAATAGATAGATGGTTTTTCCCACCACTGACTTCCACATATTTTGTATGGACGTCTGAATCAAGGAAGTCTGATTATATTAATCATCACATGAAAAGAGTTATTTGTTTGATCACTCTGGGTTCCAGGAACAACAAAAGTTTGTTCATGCAGACTAGAGGTGGGCAAGCCAACACCCAAGATTTTATTAATGAAGTTCAGCAGCAAAATGGCCAAATTTGAGCAGCAAAATTTTGAGTTTATTTACAGTATGAATGCACATAATTTGAATGTAGGAAGCCTCCAATGTCTAAATTCCAGCAAGAAGCTAAAACCCCTCCCCCCAAAAAATCCAAAACACCTCTTCTGGTGAAATCACAGTCTGCAGAAAGTGAACAGCTTCTTACCGGTACCTCACCCCACATAGATAAAAGTAAACATCAAGCTTCTGAGCATTCATATACTTAATTATTGGGCTGGAAAGAACTGCATGTTGTTATGGCCCTATAGATCTCCGTTTTTTATCCCTTTACATAAGTAATACGTAATACGTAAATATAGTTTCTATATTGAGAAATTAAGAAATTTAGCTTTGGATAATTTTAATATGCTATCATTTATTACTAAATAAAACTAAAATATTTTAATTTTTTGTTTATTTTTGGAAGGATCCTAAAACCAACAACTTCTTCTCTGCTACCTTTGGATTTATTCTTCCAGTTGCGTACAGCTATCAGCCTAATTTAACCATTGTAATTGTTGGACCAAACCAGAACCTTGGCAAAAACAAAATTTCCTTGCTTATTAGCTTACTGCAAGGATTAGCAGAATCTCAGATTCTCGCTGTAATTCAGGTAAGGAGTACATAAGTGGTTTTACAACAATATAGTTTAATTCTCTTACAATAAAGGATCCACAGGAAATATGTGATTAATTCCTTCTAAAACTATCTATGATTTCAGATTCTCTTGTTTTCCTCAAGCAAATACATGAAGAATCTAGTAAGGTGCTGTAGCATTTCAATTTCGGTTCTAAAAGGGAGTGAAAGGCAACTGTGAAAATTCAAAGAAAAGATGTGTTGTCTTTAAAATGCTTCAAACAATATTTTGTGTCTGTCTGCCAAAGCACCTTTTTGAGATTCAACCTGAAGAATTGTTCAGCTTTGCTTCTCTGTTTATCTTTGCTCCTATGCCTGGATCCTGGGAAAATCTAAATGTCAAACAAATCAAACATGTATAACAATTATTGCAGGGGTTCTTTAACTCTGCAGCATCATGACATCTCTAAAATAATAAATGAACATATGTGAAACAACACCCCTCCCAAATACAATGAATGATGTCATTGTAGTTAGAATTTAGCAAGAAAGAAATATGAAGCTTCCTATTAATAACTCAGTTTTAATATATTTATCACCAGGGGTTCTCAAACTTTATCACATCACAGCTTTCCATTGTGAAACTAAGCTGATGCAGGCAAAGCAAGGAACAAAACTCAGAGCAAATTTTGACAGGACACCATTATCAAAATCCATTGCACTTTGGGGAAACTAATAGCTATCATGCCCAGATAAAGGAAGGGGAAAAAAGCTGAGAGCAAGATTTTGATGGTGCTTCTGTTTCATTGCTCTAGCCCAGGGGTGTCAAACTTGATTTCATTGAGGGCCGCATCAGGGTTGTGTTTGACCTCAGGGGCCGGGGTGGGCATGGCCAAGGTGGGAGTGGCCATCTTGACATCACTCGTGTCGGGGGCACCTGTGGTGGCCGGAGCACCTTGCCAGTGAAAATGGGCTCCTGAGCTCCATTTTTGGCTGCAACAGCCGCCTGCAGCCCTCTGCCAGCAAAAATGGGCCTGTTTTCCCTGGCAAAGGGCTGCAGGAGACTGTCATGGCCAAAACTGGGGCCTTGGAGGGCCATATGCAGCCTTCCCGAGCTCAGTTTTCAATGGCAGAGGCACTGCGGGCTGGTCTGCTGTTTCCAGGGTGGCCCCGTGGGCTGGATCTAAGCACCCCTGCAGGCCGGATCTGGCCCCCCAGGCCTTGAGTTTGACACCCTTGCTCTAGCCTGATTACACGTATGCATACAAACTGTTCACTTCTCATCTAGGAAGCTTCTTCAGAAGAAGAGAAGACGCTTCTTGGATGACAAAACAAACATTTTCAAGGAAAACAAAGTCCAGTTGTCTTTTGGAAAAAGCACCTTTGGGACAATACAGACAGGCACTTATATAAGGATTCCCACCTCACCAATTGCTGAGAGATTTGTCCGGAGTTCCAGTTCCAGATTTGTCCGGAGTTCCAGTTGAGGAAGCCTGATTTATAGTATTAAAGATAACTGACTCCTTATTGGGTATATTCCCACATTGCACTACGCATGGTGTGTTTCATTGTGTCTTACCGAATAAATCCGATTTGTTTGGGTTTACAGAACACGCCAAGCTATAAAGCAAGGTTTACCAACCACAGAGGTCTAGTTATACAATTCATTAAACCAAACCAAGCAAGCCGTATTATGGCTTAGTCCAGTGATTCAAACACAGCCATTCAATAGAGTACAAATTCTCAGAAATGACTCTGTAAGCAATAAAATGTTGTTTCTTTTTCTTTTTTGGAGATCAGTACACATTTATGCAAGTGTTTTACTTTATTTTTAAAGGATACCGAAGAAAAAATAATGCAAGATACAGCCAACATCTTAACAGGTGACTTTATACCCAACTTTGAAAACTTTGCACCAGATTTACAGGAGAATGTGGAAGTGATAAAAGAATTAAGAGCGCAATTTCAACAGGAATGGAAATTGCTTCAATGTTCAGGTAACAAGTCAGAGATGAATGAAAACAAAATGTTTCATGACATTTAAATACCTCACTGCTGAGCTTTGAATTACTTGAGGTTAGAGATTCTCAAGAGGAAAAAGATGCATTTTTGTTACAAAATCTGACTATTTTGTCTTTTTGTTTTATGTAGCAAAGACTTTCAAAGATGAAAATTAATCTTGATTTCAATAATCTCTTTTCTTCCACATGAAAACAGAACAAGGACACAAAATGTTTCTGGACTGATTTTTCTGTAATTTTTATATTGAAAATTATCTTCCAGACAGTTAACTGCAAAATGCTGTTGGTTTTGCTATAAAGACTTTAAAATATATAAATATTTTATATGTACTGTATAAATGTATGAATATTGCATAAATACTATATGAATGTATGAATCGAAGGGAAACTCATCAAATTTGCAGATTGACAATAAGCTGGCAGGAATAGACAACACTACAGAAAATCCAAGATGTCAAGATCCAGATAGATCTTGACAGATTTGAACACTAGGCCCTATCTAACAAAATGAAAAATAAGAAAAATTTTATACTCGGACAAGAAAAATCAAATGTACAGGTATAGATTACGTAAAACCTGGCTCAATAGCACTAACAGAGAGAGATGTTGGAGTCCTAGTGGACAATGACTTAAATATGAGTCAGTAATGGGCAATGGCAGCCAAAAAAGCCAACACATTCCTAGGTTGCATTAAGAGGATTAAAATCAAGATCGCATGAGATATTAATACCGTTAATAAAGCCTTAGTAAGACCACCCTTCGAATACTGCATCCAGTTTTGGTCACCATATTATAAAGATGTAGAGACTCTGGAAAGAGTGCAGAAAGGGGCTGGAGGCCAAAACATAAGAATGGTTGTAGGAATTTGGTTTGTCTAGTCTAGTGAAAAGAAGGATTAGGGGTGACATGATAGCAGTATTCCACTATTTGAGTAGCTGCTACAAAGAAGAGAGGATCAACCTATTTTCCAAAGAAGGCAAGACAATGGATGGAAACTAATCAAGGAGAGAAACAACCTAGAACTAAAGAGAAATTTCCTAACAGTGAGAACAACCAGTGGAACAGCTTGCCTTCAGAAGTTGTGGGTGCTCCATCACTGAAGGCTTTTAAGAAGGGACTGGACAGCCACTTGTCTGGAATGATGTAGGATCTTCTGCTTGAGTAGGGGGTTGGACTAGAAGACCTCCAAGGTCCCTTCCAACTCTGTTATTTTGTTTTCCTGTTATTTGGTGTGTTGTGTCCTTTTAGTCTTTACAAACTGTTCTGACAAGCGAGTTGTGATATATAGACTTTGTGTGGCCCTTCTCTAATTAGGCATACACCCAGGGCAGCCAATCAGCACTGTACAGCTCCACTTTTTTAATATGGAAAAGGAGGTTAGTATCTTCAGCTCAAGTCAAGGAAAAGAAGATATAGGGATCACAAATTGGACTTCATTTCTGTAGTAACTTAAATCTGAATAATTTGTCAACTACTAATGATTAAAGCCTATTCTCATGTATGTTTTTAGCAACGTTAAATAAACTTCATTACAAACTTATCTTCCATATGTAAGAAATAACTTTAATGTTTGATCCTTAAGATTACTAATACCCTTGGGATGTTAGTGAAGTTTTAAATATTTCAACAATGATGAATAATTGGGGCAAAAAGCCATAAGTGTGGGGTGGGTGGGTGAGGGGGAATCTGTTTCCTGATGCAGCTCAGCAGGTCATGGCATCTGACTGATGTACCGTAGCCTGGAATTGAAAGTTAAATAGGATTGGCGCTGGTTGCACTTGTAGAAACTGCAAGTTGAACTAAAGGAGGAAAGGAGGAAAGTCCCTGTGGATTTTATTCTGCTAATACCGCAGTTGCCGACTTTAGGGGACGGTGCTCATCTCCGTTTCAAGGGCATTGAGTCAGCACTGTCGGAAGTCATTTCCATGGTCATGACGTCATGGAGTCCTGTTATTGCAGATTGGGCTAGGAATCCCCAGAGAAAGCTTCTAGATTGTTTCCAAGAATATAACACATACTACATGTATGTGTTCATGCAATTGCAGTACATGGACTCATACTCAATTTTTGTAAAAAAAAAATGGCTGTAAAGACTTAGCAGATGTGCTGGGAACTGAATAAAAGTGCATCTGGTTCTCAGGGGCCATCAGCTACTTGTAATGAAGCTGGAACATAATTTGTACATGAAATTGTACTGAATTAATTCAGGATTATCTAGTATGCTGCACAAAACCACAGGTTGTATTCATGCATTTCCAACCTGAGCCAAGAACAAGATACACACATTAACACAGTTTTAGATTTGCACGAATACTTGAAAGTTCAATTAACCAAAGATACAGGCCAATCTAAGTATCAGCAAGCTTTGCACGTCTTTATTTTTATTTTATACACACACACACACTAAATTAAATTAAATTAAATTAATGAATAAAAAAAGCCAGGTCCCATCTTGAGGAACTCAAATCCTCTTTCTTGTCCTGGGGGAGCTTCACTGCTGTCTTCGTTAGTCTTAAGCCTCTTGTCTGCATTTCCACCCCTTCGATACCAGAGACCCACCCGTGGAGCATGTTCAGGTCAATTGCTATAGCCAACGCGCGGTGGGAGGTTGTTGGATGGGGAGGTACGGGGATACATACTGTCGGGAACCTACACAAAGACCGGGAAGGAAACCCGAGCTTTAGTGTCGTATAGGGCAGGGGTCTCCAACCTTGGCAACTTTTAAGACTTGTGGACTTCAACTCCCAGCATTCCTCAGCCAGCAATTGACGAATTTCTTTTCCAATTGCTGGCTGAGGAATGCTGGGAGTTGAA
>JANHFL010006643.1:28618-39134 GCA_032468155.1 Oxyrhabdium leporinum | reverse complement strand
TTGAACCGCTAGATTGAATCAGCAGAAGTGGCCTGCAGTTCAACACTCTAACCACTGCGCCACCTAGGCTCTCTATAATTATCATAGTTACTAGTGCAGTTCTGAAGAAAATTGTCTAGTGTTTTATAAATGTACAGAACATTTGAATCCAAATCCTTTAAAAGTTATTTTATATAAATGAGTTGACTTTCAACCTCCTTCACTCCCCAAAAAAGCAAAGGTTGACTGACATACAAATAAAATAAGAGTAATTTGCCAAAGAAATTAAAATTAGTTTATTTGTTCTTTTTTGTTAGACTATATTTAATGCAACAGGTATTAAATAATATTTAATAAAAAGGTCTTTACTCAAAAGGAATTGTGGGCCATAATGCTTAGATGCTAGCAAGTTGGAAACAGCTTGTAATCTACATCTCTTTATAACATGGTGGATACTTATGCATGATTCATAGCTTAGCTCTACTGAAGGTCAAACAGAAAAGAAAAATCATATATGTTATACATGATTTTGTCAATAATAGTTTTCTTGAGGCAAACTGGGTCTCAGTTTCAAAGGTAATTCAGACTTCTAGTTTTAACATTTTTGTGGTTTTTCCTGACAGTCCACCTGGGAAAAAAGAAGAGCCATATCTTTCAGAAGCTGGAAGAGAAGCCTTTGACAAATTTTGCAGACTTCGAGAACAAGAACTGCAACTTTTCAGCAGTACTAAATTTCAGTTTCCACAGCGTGTATTAGTAAAAGAACCAGAAATTGTTAAAGATGTGTTGAATGTTCTTATTGGGGTTGTATCTACTTCTTTCTCATTTAATCAGGTATAACATTTCTATACAGTATATAATAGTTTTATTTTTAATAGAAAAATCTAGATATGCATTTTTACATTCTATTATGCTGGACAAAGTAGCCGAAGAAACGTATACATTTCTCAATTTTGCAAAATCTGTCAATGATACTGTTTAATGCAAGGGTTCCCGGCCCCTGGCCCACTACTGGGCTGTGAGCCGTTTGGAACTGGACCGTGAAAGTAGCGGGCGAGTGCACAGGTGTGCATTACCATACTGCTTGTGCAGAACCATCCCCTTTCCCCCAAGCCGGTCTGCAAAGCCAGAAAGGTTGGGGAACTCTGGTTTAATACCACTGATTTAGGAACAGCACCATATTGTAAGCAGAGAAACTGGTTCACAAAATGGACCTTATTTTCTGCCTCTCTTTTGCAATACCTGTCCTCCCCCCATACTTCTAAGCTGACTCAACCACTAAGTAAAGCAATTGAATTCATGTAAGTACCCTATCTTATACTGTGGAAAAGAACATGTTAGCTGCTGATTTTAAATGCCTATATTATTACGTTGATTTGTTGCTGCTTACTAATGCTTTAAACTGCTCTACTTTTTAACTATTACAAGTAATTTCATAAACTGTTCAGATTCTTTTTGAATGGTTTAAAAATATATTATCAAATATTAATGTCCATAATTTTGATTTAACTTTAAGACATGAACTGTGTATTCAGTAAAATTAACTTTTTGTTGTTACCTAAGAATATTTGCCATATATTTAGTGATTAATTATCAATACCCTAGATCAGCAGTCCCAACTTTTGTGACACCAAGCACCAGTTTTGTGTAAGACAATTTTTTTTCACGGATCAGGGAGAGGAGGAGCGTGCAACCTAGACCCCTCACATGCGCAGCTTACAATAGGGTTCGCACTCCTATGAGAATCTAATGCCTGATGATCTGAGGTGGAGCTGAGGCAGTGATGGTAGCACTGGGGAGCAGCTGCAAATACAGATGAAACTTGGCTCACTTGCCTCCAGCTGGGTGGCACGGTTCCTAACAGCCACAGACCGGAACCGCTCCATGTCTCAGGAGTTGGGGACCCTGCCCTATATAATCAAGTTCAGGCTATAATTTATTTATTATAAAGACATTTTACAGGAACAGAGTTAAGTGCTCTTTTTAAACTTCTTTTTAAAGTCAGCAGTCTCCAACCTTTCCAGCTTGCTAGACCAGCGGAGGCAGGAGGGGGATGGTTTCATGAGCGCTCACACTGCTTTCACAAATGCAGCTTTGCGCATGCGTGCATTTGCCCATCATTTCTGCGGCCCAGTTCTGAACAGGTTGCGCTTCCCTGCCTTAGATAGTAAAATCTTCCTGTTGAATTAAAATACACATTTAAATTACTAAAAATGTATTTAATTTTACTAGAAGCTTATATATTCTTACAATGTTGAATTAGTATTTAGCATTGAGGTAATATTTAAGCTTCTTAAAACTATTACAGTATTCATAGATTTTTATTATAAAAATTAATATAAAAATTGTACATTTAAGTATTCACAATTGGATTTATGAGGACATGCATTTGTTTAGTAAATATATTTGATGCTTGCATTTAATAATTTCCTGTTATTGTTTTCCCAACTTTATAGGCAGTTCAGATATTTGTAGTGAAACAAGGCATTTATGTATCTGGAACTTCACCTGAAAGTATGAACTGTCTACTGTCAGAAGTGGCTGAATATGGAACTTATTACACACGGCTGAGCCGTTTCTCTGTTCAACCAGTCCTGGACTCATCATACAAAAAGGGGCTTGTATTTCAGGTAATGCACTTGCAGTTTTTATTACTAATTTGGTTGAATATAGTCTTCTCTTTACCTGATATCTATTAGTAAAGTCTTATGTGTCCTCTGTTTTGGAAGAAAAAAGTTGTCCTTTGTTCTTTCTCCTATGCTGTTCAGTTAAATCCCAGTTGTACAAAACTCTTCTTCGCAAAGTGCAGGGAGAATGAAGAGCAAGCAGAACATTGTTCATGCATAAACCTAAATGTTACACTTCACTTGGGATTCAACCTGGTTATGAGATTGAAAATGTGTTGGTCCCTCTTACAGATAACATGCACCAGAACCTGGATTGTTGTAGTGCAGCCCTCTTAGTCCTATTAGATTTTTTATTAGTGTTTTAATACCATCAAGCATAACATTTTTCTGGACACCTGTGATGTTACAGACAGAAGGTATTATATATTGCAGGTCTTCTCCATCCTGAGCAGGTGATTCCAGTCAGTAGTTTTGAGCAATCAAGCTCTTTGCGCGCTACATGATTCCTTTCTCTCCCAATACTAGTGAGACACATCATTTGTTGATTCTAGGTGAAGTATAATTAATTTGCTGATGACATTCTCTTATATAATTCTGAGCCAGGCGGGAGATGATGTACATTTATTTATAGAGTCTCTCGAGATCATAAGACAGTGAATGGGACAAAGCAAGGTGCAGAGGATAGTGCTGCTGTTTGTACAGAAACCATCAGATTTCTGACAAGGCTAAGCTAGCTCTTCTAGGGGACTGGGTTTGCACTTTCCTGAAGAAACAGGTTCATTATTCGGGAGTTCTTCTGGATTCTTACCTTTCTGTTTGATAATCAGGCAGAGCACTTGACTATGGGAAAGCTTTGCCAAGCTTTGGTGTAACATTTGAGGCACTTTTTGGATAGGAGGCACTGACAACAGTGTCTCATGCCTTCATTAACTTATTGTCCTCATTAACAATGTAGCATTGTCTCTGCATACAAAAACACTTGCAGATTCATGTCTTAGCCCAATGTACCTAATAACCGATACAAATATTCCTTATACTGTATATCTATACATAAAGACACGAAATAGCCAAGAGAGCATCCACATGTCTTTTTTTTATTCCCTGCTCAGCATTGTACCATTTATTATGCATTCCATTTATTCTCTCAAATGCCTTCTATTGTATACTGTTCTTGACTTACTTAGCAACCAACATTCAGATTCGTATTTGTGCCAAAATTCTATAATGTAACCTAAGACTGGTACCAGTCAATTTTGGCACATTTTGGTTGTCACAAGGAATACAAAAGCCCAGTTCCATTCCATACTGCTTATGCTATTGTATACATTCAGGGGTCTCCAAGGCCAGAGTTTGTCTTAGAATTCAACATACACATCCCACAAAGTAATAGATATATGTAGTGTACAGAATATATTGTTGGGTAGAAATTGTTCTGATTGCCCGCTGTTATATATTTGTACGGGGATATAAATTAAACCAAGATTTCATTATTTGCTTTTGACTCAGCGTATTGTAGTCCTCATGGTTTATACTGTAGGAATTGGGAGTAATTCAGTTATGTCTCATTTATCAACTGTCATTAAGTAAGCCATAACTTAACATGATATATAAATAGATTCATGCAGAGTATGTGTTCCACTAATGAACAGTGGTTTTATGTTTCAAAAGGTTGGTATCTAGGTAGCTGTGGTGTGTGAAAAGACCCTTATCCTCTGAAAAAGATTAACGTATCCTATCTCCATTTTCCAGTTTAGTAAACTATGAGATACGTTGTATTTTTAACTTTCTTTTTGCTGTTGTTAGGCATTCACAAGTGGACTGAGGAAATACTTACAGTACTACCGAGCGTGTGTTTTGTCCACTCCCCCGACTTTAACTCTTCTAACAATCAGCTTTCTCTTCCGAAAACTAGGACGACAGCTAAGGTAACTTTGTAGGATTAATGTAATAGGACAGAAATGGAACATTGAACACTTATCAGTAGTATCCCAAAGATAGTGGTGTGAAAGATGCTGCCTTTATTTTAACACAGGGGTCTCGAACCCCACCTGGCTGTGACCCACTACTGGGCTGTGAGCCATTCGGAACCAGCACATCCCCACTTGCACAAACAGCAGGCGAGCTCCATTCATGCAAGCGGCTGCTCATGCAAAACCATCCCCTCTCCCCTCCCTCTGCCGGTTCACAAAGCCAGAAAGGTTGGGAACTCTGTTTTAACACCTTACTGTAATTTAGTTGTAGCTGCTAAAATAAGTTTAGAAAGCTAGATTTAGAATTCCTTTAGACCCGTAACTAAAATAAACATTGACTGAATGCTGAATTACCTTACCTTATTTCAGGGTTGCGTCCCGGAATATTTATATCTCCTGTTCATAGAAACTAGCAGAAATCATTTTTAATGGGGTTACCTGTGGTGCTGTGTTCCTGAATTAAACATATATTTTTTATGACTAAGATGATGTTATTATGACCCTGGTGATCAAGGCAAGCTTTTAGAGAGTCCTTTATTGTCCTCAAGAAGTGTTCAACAAACAGCCCTCCAATGACCAGTAAGGCTCCACCCCTGAAGACAGTCACCCTCAGTCCTCCAAACAACAGCCCATATATTACCAGGAAAGTCCACAAGGCAAGGTCCAGGCATAAAACAAGTGGCAATCCTCAGGGCAAAGACAAGGTACATGACAAAGGCAGTTCTGAAGGTAAAGCAAAGCAGTCCACAAGACTAAGGCAAGACAAACAGCAGCCCTCAAAGCAAAGGCGAAAAGCAGTCCTTGAAGCAAGGCAAAGCACAAGTCAAAGCCAGGGGAGTATGATCCAAAACCAACAATTGTTCCTGGCAAAGACTAACTCCCCACAGCTTCTCCTTAAGTCACTCCTCTCCAGATGTTCCTTGTGAGGAGAGGTGAGGTGACCTCATCCCAAGTAGCCTTGCAGCCCTTCTCTGGGCTTGCCTGCGCTCTGCTCTCCTTGCTGTTGGATTGAGTGGAGTAGGCAGCTGTTGTTCCTCATCAGAAGAGATCTGCCTATCAGCAGCCAGTCCTCTCCTGTGTCTGTGAAGGCAGGCAGCTCTCCGTCTGGTCAACCCCTCTCCCCCAGTTCCTGAGGGGCCTGGGACAGTATCGTCCTCAGCCCCTGGCTTCTCCAAACATGCCAAGGGAGACACGCCATCCCTGTTGGATGGGCCCGGTTGTTCCTCCCCCTCCTCCCTCTTGCCCTCCTCCTTCTCCAAACCAGGTTCCGATCAGGCCATGACAGATGCACTTAAGGCTAGAAGAGCATTAGAGAATAAAAAAAATGTAGACCTGACCCCTCATTTCTAACAAAGCTCTATAAAAAAGCTGCTGCCTCAGTGTGTGCACATAAATTTATTTATGAAAGTAATGTCACATTGGTTGGACACATCAATGTTGTTTTCATGGGACCAAGTAGAAATGGTTGACTGCTGGCTTGTTCTGAGATCTCTTTTCAAAGTCCCAGACTAGCTTAGAATCATAGGATTCCTTTTGATCTCCCACCCAAGAACTAATGAAATCTGCCTCTGACTAGCTTTTCAGGTTCAAACCTAGGGTAGTCAATATAATCTCGCACACCTAGTTATTACGAGTGGACTATTCAAAGAATTGAAATATAATTTATTATATAGTAATGCAGTATATTAGATCAATGTAACATAATTAACATACTTAGATATTTGCTATGAATTGTTTTAATTGATTGTGATATTTTGAAATGTATATTAAAATATTTAATTATATAAATTAAGTTAAAATGTTAATTTAAATTGGATTTAATCCAAGACCTATAATAAAAGATATTTATGTTATCTTTTCCTGAAAGTTTAGTTATATATTGTTTGAAAATCCTGGGTTAGATTCTAGAAGGCAACATCTCTCCTCATTTTTTTGCCTTAATAACTATAAAAACTCCATTAAGGATGCAAGGCTCTAATCATCATCTTCTGAGCCAAACATCGGTATAGCTCAGAGCTTATCTTGTCTGTCCACTACCTTGGACAGTTTTAATACTCTGCAAGTGATTATGCAAGTGTAACTGCTTTGTCTTTTTGTTAAGGTATTTGGCTGAACTCTGTGGCATAGGAACAACTGCTGTGGGAGCTAGTGGAGGCACCAGTGCTTCCTTTCCAACTGTAAGTACATGGGTTTGTTTCTGTTTCTAAGTCACAGCAAAAAATGTATATTTTTATTTATGGCATGATTGGAATAAATAGTTGCTCTCAACATGAGTAGAGGCCATGCATTTTAAATGATTTTGATATGATTTCCATACTATTCAACTTGTAACATTTGTATTCATCAATGCTTGAAATAATATAACTGAGCAAAAAATATTGTGTACTTCCTCACCTATTGAGAGCTTGAAACTAAAACAGGCTTACTTGAGCAAGGAAGCAGCTGTCAACAGTAGCTTTATCCAGTTGATTTCTTGGATAAAGCCAGGCAAATGAGTCTGAACTGAAAAAAATGTGAGTTTTATGCTTTTTACACAAATTGGCTTGTATGTATTTCAGGGAGTTAAACTTCTTTCATATCTCTACCAAGAGACTCTTAATAACTGCAGCAGTGAGCATTATCCAGTTCTCCTGTCCCTACTGAAAACAAGCTGTGAACCATACATGAGGTAGGAGCCGTGCATTCTCACAGTGATCTGGCAAAATGATGTAATGGATTTCTTAGCGTTCTCAGTTTAGGCATCAAGGGGCATGTTTGAGGCACACAGATTTTCCCAGTTACTATAACTGAATCATTTTAGTAATCTGATGTGATAGCATATTAATCTTGCATACAACAGCCAATTCTAGAATATCTTTTTAAAAAAAGACGTTCCATGTTTTCTGCTTTAGGTTTATTCACGACTGGGTTTATAGTGGGGTATTCAGAGATGTGTATGGTGAATTCATGATTCAGGTGAATGAAGATTATCTTGGCTTTAGAGGTAAGCTTTCTTTGAAATATTATTTGTTAGATTCATGTCCCACATTTTGTTCAGGAACTCAGGGCAACACAAAAAAAAGGCTCCTTCCACTAATTTTTCTCCAACACAACAGTTATTTCTATAAAATATGTTGGACTGAGAGAGAAATGGAACCCAATGAGTGAAAAATATTTGCAACACAAATGCCATTCAAAGGAAGTTGCCTGGCTTGTAAAGAACAAATGGATAATATTTGGGTTCTCACTGCATTTTATTGCTTTAAAACCATGCCAAAATGATATATTTCAGAACTCTTTTTGATATGTTGTACTTCTTTATACTTAGACAAGCATTACTGGACCCATGGATATGTTTTGATTTCTAAAGAAGTAGAAGATTGTGTTCCTGTATTCTTGAAACATATTGCTAATGATGTATACATTTGTGGGAAAACTATAAACTTACTGAAGCTGTGTTGCCCCAGGGTAAGTATTAGAAGTTAGTTTATTATTTTGTTTAATATATTTGAAATCCTAACTCTATGGTTATTTATATAATTTATATAATTGTAGAGGCTGTTTATACTGGCAGTTCTTACCATTAAGTATGAGATTCATTCTTTGAATCCATGGCATTGTTTTTCTGCAATATTGAAATTGTCTAAGAGACTTGCTGAGTTACTGTAGACACTTTTCTTCTTTTTTCCAAAGTATATTAGCTGGAACCTAGTAGTCATTAGATCTCTGTTAATTTTCTTTCTTTTGTACTTAAAGGATAGAAATGTAGGGAATGCTTTTGAGAGAATCATAGATTTCTAGCTTGAATAGGGTCATTTTGTCCATATAATCCCAACCTCTACTCAGGGGAGGATTGGAAATTATTGCCCTTTCAAACAGATGATAATCAAACTTCTACCCAAACAAATTCAGTGAAGGGGAGTCAACCACCTTTCACTGATTTTATTGCTGGATTGTTCTTTCTGCTAAGATTTTTCCCTCCTTAGGTTTATATGAAATCTTCTAATTTTAACCATTTATTCTACAGTTTGTCCTCTTTTTTTGTCCTAATTTTCTATAAAAATTTCTTTCCAGTATTTGAGAAATACTGTCACGCCTCCTCACTTCATATTTTAATCACTGCTAACATGCCCAGCTCCCTTAGTCTCTCTTCCTAGGGCTTACTTTTGAACCTGCTAATCATCTTTATAGCTGTTTTCTGAATCTGCTACAAGTTTTCAGACTCTGTTGAAATAGTGCCCAGAACTGGATCTGGAGCAGAAAATGCATCTGACCAAAGCAAAATAAACTAGAATGATAATTTACTATCTTTTAGAAATTAGACTTCTGTTGATACAACCTAAAACTGTCTTTGCAGCCCTATCTCAATACTGACTTAATTACAGTCACCTACTCTTTCAAAAAAATTTTTTCACAAGTATTATAAAATCATATGCCTGTTTATCTGACGTTTGTTTCCTTAATTTAAAAAAAAATGTTTTGTCTGTTAAATGTTATTTTTAATCCATTTTTGTATTTTTAGCATCTTTCATTAACCTCAATTCTTTCTGTCATGTTTTTCTCTACAATTCTGTGCCCCCTACTTTTGCTCTGACCTTCTTTCCATTACCTGTACATTGTTTTACTTGGGTGTACCCGTATTGGCCTCTTCTGCTGTCCTCCACTCTTCCTACTCACTGGGATTGCTTGCAGTTGTGCTTTTAATATCTTTAGGAAACCCTACTCTTCTTGAGCCCTTTCTGATTAGTTTCTCTTGCCATCGGAGCCTACCAGTCACTCTTTGAGATTATCAAAATCTGGTTTTTGGAAGTCCACAATACATGCTTGAGTATACACTGGTTTACTTTTTCTGAAGATTAAGAATTCTAACATTAGGTAGTCATTTTCTTTCATGTTCCTTTCACTACTTCAGCTAAGTTTCCCATATTGAGTAGCATCAAGTCACGGACAGCTGATTCCCTTATACCTTCTTTTAGCTTTTGAAGAAAAATAAATGTCAGCAATACAAATCAGGAATTTCTGGAAGGAACATCTTGGCAGAGTTTGTCTTCTAATACAGTATATATTGAAATAAGTCCTCCATGAATACAGTTTCATTGAGATACATACTTTCTTTTGGTAGGTACTATCCACATCTTTTCCTTGCTTCTAGTATTCTCTAAGCGGGGGTAATATTTTTAATATATTTACAATTCCTCTTCCCTGCTTTGTATTGCTTCTGTTTCCTTTTGAATAAATAGTATAATTCTCTTATTGTGTTGCAGACATAGTCATTTCACTCAGCCTCTGTCGTACCTTCCATATTCTGTACTGAGAACTCAAACTCGTGTTTATTTCCATACTCCAAACATTAGTACTAACATTGAAGGGCATGAACGTGATGAATTAATGTTTCTCAGTTTTCTTTGAGTGGCACAATTTCTGCATTACACAAATCTCTTTCTGTGGTCCTTCAGCATTTTTATTTCCACTTTGCAGAGGATTTAATTTCAAGCCTTTTGAACCTTGCCACGCTTTGTCCAAACATTTTTTTTACCAATCCTTGTTAGGTGCCAACAATCCATCATCTAGATAACTCAGATTGCGGTCCCAGAAAGCAGATTTCTCTCATTTTTCCCAACTTATTTCTTTATACCATTTTTGTTTGCGTGACTAATCATGTTCAACATAGGTGGAGGTTCTGGCTATTTTTTTACAGTATTATTCCCATATGTATCAGAAGGAGGTTATAATTGGCACTGGATTTGATAAGTCTTGTAAGTTGTTCTGTCCTATTCTTTATCTTTACTGCTGATGGCTCAGGAATTTCAGGCTGTTATAGTAAGGAATTGCCAGCTTCCATGGCTATTCTTTTTGTCTTCTTACAAGGTACAGTTGCATCCTCCAAGCTAGGCAATTTTAAGACTTGTGGACTTCAACTCCCAGAGTTCCTGACTGAGGAATTCTGGGAGTTGAAGTCCA
>JANHFL010006643.1:16552-28518 GCA_032468155.1 Oxyrhabdium leporinum | reverse complement strand
AGTCAATTATATTTGTGATACATTTTTAAATGTTCAGTTGACTGAGTTTCATGTTTAATGAATAAAAGAGATAATAATATAAAATGCCACCTCTGCAAAGAAGCTGAAGAAGTAGTGGATCATCTATTTAGTTGTTGCAAGAAGACCTTACAGATTGACTACAAACAATGGCATGATAAAGTAGCAACAATGGTGCATTGGAAGATCTACAAGAAATCAAATTTGCCTGTAAGAAAGAACCAGTGGAGTCAAAAATTAGACAGTGTAATAGAATATGAGGTGTCTAAAGTGTTCTGGGACTTTAGAATTAAAACAGATATGCTCCTGCCACATAATCCCCCAAATTTAATAATTGTACATAAGAAAGACAAAAAAGTCTGGGTAGTGGATGTGGTAGTATGTGGAGACTTTTAATATTAGTAAACAACATCATCTACTTATACCAGGTCCTTGGGAAAGACTTGATAGGTGGAAAACAATACCAAATCCAGTCTAAACATCTGAATGGCAGTGCAATGAACCATAATATAATCAGCACCATGTTTTGATCCATCAAAGTATAATGTCGGACAAAAATCAACAAAGAATCACATCTTGATCATGGAAATCTGAATTCCAGGCAGGAATCTAGGAATTATCCAAATATTGTTGTAAGGTATAATATATGCTCAAGCAGAGTTATAGTAGTACTTGTTCTTTTAAATCCACAATTTATACAACATAAATATTTAGTTCTTATAAAAATTAGTTTCATCTGTTTGCTTTTCATCTAAAACACCAATAGGGATGACATTACAAGATTTTTCCCCCCATACTCTAACCTCTTTTAATAATTAGATCTCTATATTTTGCATTTTTCCCATTCTTCTTTCTTGATTATGTTATCCCTAAATATTGTCATATCAATTACTGTTTTCTTTTTAATTATTAAAACATCCTGTGTGTTGTATTCTAAGTGGCAATCATTTTACATAAGAAAATCTCATAACAAGCTTCATCTTTCCCTAATAAGATATTAAGAAACATATTTAGACTTGAATGTGCACTTAGCCAGACTCTTTCTGCTTAACATATACACACAGAACCTTATTGAGGTACACAGTGTTTGTCATATTCACACCTTACAATTTTAGGTATATCCTCCTTTAAACAAAAGTGTATTGTATGTTAGTCTTAGAGAGGATGTTAATCTTCCCACAGAATATCAGGCAGGCATTATGGCAATGCAAATCTAATATTGGAAACCAATTAGATACATTGAATGTAGCTATTATAATTCAGCAGAACAAGTTGTTGGAAGAAATATCTATCTGGTTCAGTTCCAAGCTGGGAGAAAGATACCAGAAACATGGAGGCTGATTGGAAAGAAGATTTAATGATGAACAGAACCACCAAACACATGGTTCTGGTGAAACTGACCACATGGAGTTGAGAGTGGTTTTTTTTTTTTATATCTTCTCTTGGGCTTTGCACTTGAGCTTCCTGTTCCTGTGCAAGAACATGTGCTCTATTCGCTGTTGTCAGACTCCCATGGGGCCATGTAGGGGTTATGTAGGGGTTATAGCTAGCTCTGTAGGCAAAATACAAATTCTAGGTGTTTGTCTGAGCTAAGTTTGGTTGAAGTTTCTGAGGGCGATGCAGTGAAGGGGCTTGTGTTCTGAAAGGGTGTTGGGTAATTCCTATTGTGGCTTAATGGCTTTTGTCCTGTTTTGGCTCTTGGGTGAGGGCTAATCCTACCATTCTGCCTTTGTTGCAAAATATCCTGTCTTGAATGGATTACCAAATCTGCATTTCTAAAAGGTGGCCTCCTGGTTTCTGAATAGGCTGGCCCAATCTTTCTTAATGGGCACAATATATCTTCTGGGGCTATTAAGAAAAGGTGGGGGTTGCTTTCTGCCTCTAAAAAGCATGTTTCTCCATTTCTCCCTTTGGGAAATGTAATATTCTTCCTTTTTTAATATTCCTAAAATATTTCATTCTTCTAGGAGAGGGATGGGTGCTAACTTTCTACAAAGTTAAAATTAATCTAAATTAAGTCAGCTGAAATCTAGACTGAAAAGGGACCTAACTCAGCAAACACTTATAGGATGGCTTTTTCAATTCAACTAACAGCTTGAATCTAATCTATTGTGGTTTAGGATTAAAAGATAAGGAGTAGTAGCACCAAAGTTTGGAGACTTTTGCTGTAGGTGTTTTAGGGATTTCATGTCCCGTCTCCTTTTGTGCCCTGATTTCCATGAACTCCTAGAGCTCATTTTATTTGCAGGTTCCTAAAAACTATTTTTTTTAATAACGAGTGGTCAGAATCTCTTGTACATTGCTTGCTTTAGATTATTTCTTTATCTCCTTCGTAATAGAAACTCCTACTAAAAGTCTGCGGTTACAGGAAGAATAAAGCCCATCAGATTCAGAAAATATAGGATTGTGGCCTTTAAACAATGTAGTTGGCTAGTGAAAAGTAAAAGGTGTATAATTTAAAAGCAAAGTTGGTTTTAATATCTCTGTTTTTTCAGCACTACATATGCTGGTCTGATATTCCTGTTCCTCGGATTTCTGTAACTTTCTCCCTTGATGAGTTAAAGGAGATTGAGAAAGATTGTGCAGTCTATGTAGGTCGAATGGAAAGAATTGCTCGCTATAGTACCATCAGCAAGGAAGAAAAGGTAAATATATTTAACAGAATAATTTCAGAATGGAAATTATTCCATTCCATTGTCCAGGAGCTAGACAAAATCTAGACAAGATTTTGGTTTCTGAGTGATAACATTTCGAATTTTGAATTTTATAATTTATTTAATGTATCTCTCCTTTTATGATATAACATTTGGAAATTACAATAAATCACGTGGATTTTCTCCTAGGTTTTGCGCATGGAAATTGAGAAACAGGAGTTAATTTCTCATGCACAAGAAACAGCTCTCAAAGCTCTCAAAGCCATTACTGGTAATTTATACTTGTCTTTGCAGTCTAGTTGAGTTTCTTCTATGCTTTTTCGTATAAAAATATGCATTTTAACTTTATTTTTAGATCAACAGATATCAGGAAAAATGGCACTGGATATAAAAAAACGTGAACTATTTCAGAAGTTGAAAGAACAATTTGTAAAAGAACAAGAGGTATGTTTTTATTCATATGAAATGTACCTTTTCACTAGCAGCTGTGTGTGTGTGTGTGTGTGTGTGTGTGTGTATGGATGGATATTGAATTTGGATATTGAAAAAATATACAGCTCAGTTTAAGGTCTTAGGAAATTATTCCGAAAATCTTTCTGAATATTTTTATAGCGTCGACGTACTCTGAAACAGGAAGAAATTGATGATGATTTTAGTTACGCTCGGGAACTCAGAGAGAGGGAGAAGAGACTGAAAGCTTTAGAAGAAGATTTAGAGAAAAGGGCAAGGTAAGCAAATCATAGTGGTTCGTGTTCAGATTTCAGTGATCAAGAGCAGATTTAGTTTAGTATTGACAAGAATGTTTATTTTTTATGTTAATACTAAAAATCTCTAAATCATGAATGCATAGCTTAAAAAGAGATGGTTTGAAATATGCAGAAATATAAATGCAGCACCTGTCTGCAGCTCGTTAAATGGAAACAGAAGCAGTTGCTTTAATAAGTTGGTAGAGAGAAGCTGCATTCCTGTTCCAACCTGATCTGAAACACCTCATCCAAATCACATCTGAAGCATTGCGTGGTCCTCATGTGCCATATTTTTGTCTGTGGAGTTGTCAAACGTAGTGATGAATCCAGCCAATCTAATGGATCATGCACCACTAATCAGAGTAAACAATTAAAATACAATATACTTGCCACAAGCTGACACAAAAGTACCAACTGAAGTGTATTTTTACTTATAGTACAGATCTACGATAGAGCAATATTAATCTTACCATCTGATTGCGTAGGAAAGAGTATTGTGCCTTCTGAAGACACAGCAACACATGGCATTTATGTTTTTTATTCTGTAAATTTGCTTATAGTTAGGGTAGATTTTTTTGGGTAATTATTTTGTAAGCTTTGAACACTATAATTATATTACAGGTAACTTCATTAAGTTGAATTCCATGAACATCTATCTTACTCATTGATTTTGACCGTTTGGGCTGTATTTATTTTGAAAGTAATGCAAATTGTATTAATCAACTTTGTTAGTTTTGCTCTGCTTTAATAGTATCTTTGATCTAAGATACCAGTGTTATTTTTCTTTCTTTCTTTCCATTTAGACAAGAGTTAATTGACCATTATACTAAGCTGTCTGAAGATGCAGCTCGTAGAGAAAAAAAAGCTTTATGGAAAATTCAGAGGCATAAACTGGAAGCAGCCCGTCTCAATTTTCTGTTAAAAGATCAAAAAAATATTGAGGTAATGATACTTTTCTTTCTTTTTTTAAAAAGCACATTGAACCTACTTAGTACAAACATTAATATTTCTACTTTATGTTTAGGACATGCTTGAAAAACTTCCTGGTGGAAAGTACAGGAAAAAAGTAAATATAATTCCAGAAGACCAAAGTCAACAGGTTATGCTGGCTGCAGGCCAAGAGAGAGATGCTAATCTTGAGGTTTGTACTTCTTACATATATGTCGTGGGCCAGAGTTTTAAAGCTAGTAAAATGTCTAGTAAAAAGAAATGTTTTATCATAGACCTGATACTTAACAATAGCTATTTTTACAGCTATAAAAAGAATGCATTTAGTTCTTGTGTTATTAAAAAGCCATAACTTTTCCTGTTCAAAAGTGTAAAAATGGGATAAAGTTTCAATACTACAAAAGTTAAGATTAGTTTGGTACAGAAAAAATAATGCTTTCAGGATGTACTTTATTATACTGATACAAATTGCAATGTACTCCTTCCAATGCTTTGCTCCAGCTTTAATGAGTAATAGTGTGTAATAGTATATAATGTATATCTACGCCATTTCCTGGAATTCAAGAAAGTCATTTTTATATATTTTTAGCATGCTGGCCAATCACGACTTGTGCGATTTAAAAATAAATATAGGGAATTATCTTACTTCAGACCACGTCTCCTTTTAGCCATGTTTATTCTATTCAGATTTGAAATAGCTGTTCTGATTGGGGTTTTTTTTAAGTTGCAGTCCCATGCACTGGGACTTTCTTCATACATGTAGCCTACCATTCAATTAGCTATTGGTTTAAATATGAATATGCCCTTTGATTAGTGTTTATATGTTTGTGGTAACCTAGATGATTTCCATGGTAAATGAAACACTGTTGAGCCCTTTGAGAAATTGAGGGAAGATAATAAGATGAGCTAGTAAATACAGTTGTAAAATAAAATTGTATACAAGTAATTTCAGAAACTGCAAATGAAAGAAAAGAACAATATAAGTCACCTATGTAACTGAATTACATATATATTGTTGTAATTATTTTCAATTTTTGCACTACAGTCTGACCATCAGAAGATTATGGACATGGGGAGAGATACAGAATCTGAACTGACAAATTACATTTCAAATGATCAGTCACTGGAATTAACACAGCCCCTAAATGTGCAACCTACGGACTGCTCTGAATCGGAAGAAGCAGACGTTGCTTCTCAAACTGCCTGTAGTGATCAGATGGCAACACTTTCAGTGGGTATGTCTGAACTTGGTCTGAATTTTGAAGATTTTTTGCCAAAACCTCAGGAAGAACTACTCCAAACAACACAACAGACAAACCTGTTGGATGAAGCTTTGGAAAGTATCGATTCGGAGCTGTCCTTAAGTGATCAAAGAAAGGAAAGCAATTCTCTGCCAAAAGAGGCTACAGAAGGAGAAACAATTTCCCATGCTTCTCTGGATAATGAATATGACTTTAACACTGTTCTCAGGCCTTCGGTTTCACAAAGCCACATCCAGGTTGGTGAAAACGTGTTCAATGTTGAAAGCAGGAGACCTCGGTGGAACATTCACGGCCACATATCTGATGCGAGTATTAAAATAGGAGGCTACGTTCCTCATAATGAACTCTCCCAACCACATTCAAATCCACATGGGCATTCCTCAGATGCACACATCAAGGTTGGAGAATATGCTTCTGAAGAACGGCCTCACCGGCCTCGCTGGAACATCCATGGTCATGTTTCCATAGCTCATATTCCTGTTGGAGGATATGCTTCTGAGGTAGAGTTCTCGAGACCCAGGTGGAATATTCACGGTCATGCTTCAGATGCTAATATAAAGATTGGTGAATATGTGCCAAAGGTAGAAGCCACGAGAACTCGATGGAACACTCAGGGGGACATTGTGGACACCAGTATCTGTACTGGGGAAAATGTTTCTGAAAGTCTACCTTCTCGACCTCGGTGGAATGTCCATGGCCATGCCTCTGAGTCACATTTTAAAGTTGGAGAGCTAGTTTCAGATTCTGAGAGTTCAAAGCCTCGATGGAGCGCCTTTGGTCATGTATCACAGTCCAGTATTCAACTGGGGGAATGGACTCCTTCAACAGACACTGATCCAATACCTCATCTTAAAGCAGGTTTTGGTCCTGCATCAAGTTGTACAGTACAGACATTTCTCTACAATGGGAGGTTCTCTGATGAGAAAGGAGAAGAACAAGAAACAAGACCACCTGACCTTGGGTTGGCTAACTTGGATAAAACACAAGAAGAAAGCTTCGGGGAGGAAGAACAGGGTGAGTGACATATACCAATATATAACGATATAGTTACGAAAGAAATCTGTTGAATTCAGATAGGTCAAATAGCTGAGTGGAAATCTTCTGAGTTTTCTAAGCACAGCCCTTATCCCACTTATTGCTCTTTAATATGGTGGGCTACAGTCCCCAACACTTTTTGTAATTGAAGGGAACAGTCAGGAGGTCACTTGTTTGGGGAAGTTGTGTAGCAAAATTAAAGATTTGTCAGGTACATTAAAATAATTAAAACTGGTCTGAATTAATTCTTAAATCTTTAAAATGCCCCCCCATGTAAAAATAAATGGAAGATGAATGACATTTAATAGCTGAAAGCTGTTCATGCAACAAAAACAGGAGGCTACAGGTTATAAAACAACTTTAAAATGTTAAAATATTAAAACAGGAAATTACAATGTTATTAAGAACTATACTAAAACTGAACTAAGAGATATGACTCCAAAAATATATTATCCTGATGCTTCTTCTCTTTGATTATTGGGGGAGATGAAGTTATATATAGCTAAAATATAAAATATTTAACTTCTGTGTGTGTGCATGTGTGTGTGTGTGTTCGTTCGTTCGTTCCAACATAACTCTGGAATGCCTCAAGCAATTTCAACCAAACTTGGTACACAGATGACTTACTCTCTGGACAAAAATACTGTGGGGGTAAGACACCCCTAACACCCCTCAGTGTGTGTGTGCCTTTGTGTGTTTTTCCTGTCTAATACAGGATTGGGATAATATAATATTGCCCGGGGGGAAATACCCGGGCAATGCTGGGTTATCAGCTAGTATGAGATACAAAAACTGAATACAAAAGGACATTCAATTTATGTATATGAATTTTATGTATTTCTTCTGTTCCCCCGCATATTCCTTTTTCTCATGCAGTGGTCATCAGAGATGATATTGAAGATCTTCAGCCTTTCCTGGTGAGAAGAATCACATCTTTTAGTACTGTTTCAAAATGCAAACGACTGTTGACTTTCCAATCACCATTTCGGCAGAGGCTTTCAAGGCTAAGCCAGCAAGGAAAAAATTATAGAGTAGTAGTATTCTGATATCGCTGCTTTAGCTATTGCTGCTTAGCATGCTTTGCTTCACTGAGCTGATTTTGCTTGGCAATGCCAGCATCAGTGTGTAGATATGGAGTCTGCTGTCTCCATAAGGAGCAGTTGACCAACGGAAAGAAAGGGAGGTGAGGATATTAATTATCTTCCACTGTCTCTTTTAGCACTAAAATGGGATTTTCTTCTTTTAGGACTAGCTAGCTAGGGAGTTAGCAATTTTAAGGAATGATTCAGAGACCATATGATGATGTTAATGCTAATATGTTTAATTGAAATTAATTGTTGGTTTATATGGGAACAAACTAACTTTTTTGCACTATGGAAACTGGAGAAATTTGTTTTTTTTTCCCCACTATATTTTTATGTAGATTTTAATATTTTAGAATTTAGAAAAATGAATGAGACTACATAAATATAACAATTGAAGGAACATTATAATGCCAACATTTCTTTTTCATCAGGTAGAAGAACCTGAAAAATCAACCTCATTGAGTGTTGTGACTCAACAAACTTCCGTCTCTGAGGTTATTGTGTCTGAAAACCAGGAAGGAGGAAGCACCACTGTTGCTATATGGAAGAAAGAAGAAGATTACCTGAAAGCCTTATCTAATCAATATTGCCTGGAAAAATATCAGGATCAATATGAATTTATGTGTGAGTAGTCTCAAAGCGAGATGCATTAAGACAGCGTAACGGCTTGATACGATACAGCCTTTTAAAGCAGATAAATTTTGAGTGTTGCTAACCTATAACTCCGTAGCTCAAGGGAGAGGAGTTTATGATCTTTAGATCATGGGTATCCAAACATTTTGGCTTGCTTGATCTGCATTGAGTGAAGAATGAATTTGTCTTGGGCCACATCTAAGATATATAATATAGTATCGCTAAAGAAAATCACATAGTAGTGTTAATAGTTTACAATCTTGTGAGGCCGCATTACTAACTGTTCAGGACTGTATGCTGCCATTGGGCTGGTCAGGTTTGCTGTACATGTTCTATATTAGCGACCACTAACTTTGTTTAGCCTGGGGGGGGGGTGTTGGTTAAATTCTTTTTAAAATTCTAATTTAATTTAATTCTAAAGGCTGTGAGAAAAGAGAGGCTCAGCAATAAATCAAGGCTTAACGTGCTTCTTTTTTCATCGTACTGTCACTACAGTAAATAAAACTTTGGTGCATGATTTGTAAGTATTTTAGGGCCTGCAAAAATGTTCAACTCTCTTAATCTCTGACTAAGGTTGTGCAGAGCTGAACGTTATGAGAAATATGCCTATTCTGGATGTTTTCCTGGAAGTTAATTATCCACTCTGGAAGCTCCATGTAATGTTCCAAACATAGTCCACCCCAAATTTTGTCTGGAACATTATAACTTGCTTCTGGTTTCGGTTTAATGTTTGGGGATAATCCGTAAGAGAAAAGGGACAATCCTTGAAAATTTGATTTTGAGTATCCCTGACTGCTATTATGACTACATCATACTAATATATTCATCAACATGTGGAAGATCACAAGTTGTCACTTTTACTGTAAAACCTTGGGGATTTAATTATTTTTCTCAGTAATTTTGAACTCCAAATAAAAATATTTCTGTTGTGTAGAAATGGCAAAACTCCATTCTTGTAGCTTCATGGGTCACTTGAGTTTGCACTAGAAATTGTTATCCAGAATTCCTACGAAAAGATATACATGTACAATGTACTAAGGAAATGTTTTTATTGGTGGTTAAAGCATGTGCTAAATTATGGTTATATGCACCTTTTTTCTTCCCATGATTAATAATATAATTTACTCCAAATCTTCCTACTCTTTGGCATTTGTGATTCCATTCAGTTTTCAACTTTTTGAACAGCATTTTACAAATACTCCCATTGCTTTATGGTTGTTATCTATATACTAAGTAGACGGTCAATGCAAACTACAGGTTGTTACATATTGGCTGTTCGATTTTGATAAACTTTAAAAATAATAATGTTTAACCTTAAAAAAAAATTTTTATCTGTTATGCAGCCGAGCTTCCAGTTTCCCATCTCTTACATCACATGATCCCCAGATCCTACACTTTCCCTGTGGATCCCACAATACAATCAGCAACAGATGAAACAGCTGTACAACTAAGTGAGCTCTTATCACTTCCAGTGCTGATGAAACGGTCAATCACTACCCCCTTAGTTTCTCAGTAAGTAGTATTAGAACTATTAAGTCAATATGTAAGAGTACTTTGTTCTGCTGTTCACATTGTTTTGTTAAGGACAAACAAATTATCATCTCCCCTCCTTTTATTGAGTCAGTAGTATAGACAATTTAATGATCACTGCAGAAACAATGTATATCACATAATATATCATATATTAGATCTACAAATGTCATAGCATATTTCCTTTCCAGTCTTTTCTTCATCAGGCCAAAGGAATTATGTACAAATATAATGAAGAGTTAGAGTGAAAAACAAGGTGTATTTGAAAGGAACTTTTTAATTTCAACATACATGGTACATCCTTACTTGAAAAGCAACCAAAGGATGTTGAACTAGTCTAGTAAGTTCTTTTGTAGAAACTAACCATTAATTCTGTATACAGGATCAAAAAGGTCATTATTTTTAGTATCACAGCTTGATTTATGATTCCATTCATTTTACCTTAGTCTAGCTTATCATGGTTTTGTTTCTTCCCGTTTACAATGAGCAGAGAATTTTAATTATTTTACATTTTAAAATTTGGATCATCTATTTCTTTTTTTTCTAGTGTTTCCCTTGTGAACAAAGCCATTGTGGATTATTATTTTGTGGAATTGAATGTTGAGAAACATTTTGAAGCATTGAGGCATTTTTTGTTAATGGAAGATGGAGAATTTGCTCAATCACTCAGTGATTTGCTTTTTGAAAAGGTATTGAATTGTATCTGTTTGCCAAGATGTAAACTGATGATAGGTCAGAAAATAGCCATTTCATTGATCATGTTTCCAATGATGGTCAAAAGCAAACAGCCACTCTTGGAACTTTGCATTATAGGAAACTCTGGCAGAAGGAGATTTTCTGGTAATAAACAACATGCTTAATTTCTGCTTATATCCAGCCCAGTGAATTCTCAGCCTCTAATACGCTATTTTCTCATTCAAGCTGGGAACAGGACAGACACCTGGTGAATTTCTGAATCCATTAGTCCTCAATTCCATCTTGAATAAGGCACTTCAGTACAGTCTTCATGGAGACAGCCATTTGGCTTCTAACCTCTCTTTTGCACTGAAATACCTCCCAGACATGTTCAAACCCAATGCTCCTGATGCCCTAAGCTGCTTGGACCTACGATACAAGGTGAGATGCCCATGGAACTTTTCGACTTGTATTCTAAAGCAGCCCCACCCCCCCCCCAACCTGATCCGTGGACCAGCACCGGGACGCGGAAGGCCAGAAACCGGACCGTAGAAACAAGTGAAGCCCTATCTGTGGAATGCAGGCAGCGGACAAAGCCATGCCCGCTCTGGTCCGTAGAAAAACTTCTCTCCATGGAACCGGTCCCTGGTGCCCAAAAGGTTGGAGGCCGCTCTTCTAAAGCCATGATTGATTTAGCAATAGCACTTAGACTTATATACCATTTTACAGTGCTTTACAGCCCTAAGTGGTTTAGAGAGTCAGCATATTGCCCTCAACAATCTGGATCCTCATTTTATTGACCTGAGTCAACCTTGAGCCTGGTGAGATTTGACCTGCCAAATTGCAGTCAGCAGAAGTAGCCTGCAGTACTGCATTCTAATCACTGCGCCACCACGGCTCATGATTTATTAGAATAATTGATTCTGAATATTTCCTGATACTATTTATAAATGCATATTTGTGCAGTTTTTAAGCTTTTATCTCAAAAAGTTGCAAAATATAGATTCATATGCAGTGAGAATTACTTTCTTTTTCTTTTAGGTTGACTGGCCCTTAAATATTGTAATTACTGAAAACTGTATGAATAAATATAACAAGATATTCTCCTTCCTGCTACAGTTGAAACATATGGTATGGACTCTTAAAGATGTCTGGTTCCACTTAAAGCGAACTGGTAAGACTGATTTGCGTACTTCTGCCAAATATTTCTTTTTTTCCATTGAAGTATTTTTGCACCTATTCTATTGATCATGTAATAATTTGTTGAACATTATTATATTTTAGCAGTAATTAACCTTAAATTATATTTTCCTTTTTCTTCTTTTAAATTTGGCTTCTAAAATACTGTTTCTTATTTTTAAATAACTATTTTTGGACCCT